>JABUQX010124280.1:0-23463 GCA_015478945.1 Trachelipus rathkii | reverse complement strand
ATATATATATATATATATATATATATATATATATATATATATATATATATATATATATATATATAATATATATATATATATATATATATATATATATATATATATATATATATATATATATATATATATATATATTTTATATATATTTTTTATATATATATATATATATATATATATATTATATATATATATATATATATATATATATATATATATATATATATATATATATATATATATATATTATATATATATATATATATATATATATATATATATATATATATATATATATATATATATATATATATATATATATATATATATATATATATATATATATATATATATATATATATATATATATATGGAAATGAATCGCTGTTGAATGAGTTCGCTAATTGAATTGTGCTTGTTCATTTGTGCATCCCCATTCATTCTCTTTTTCTTTTAAGAGAAGGAAAGGCAAAAGTAGTAAAGTCCCAATTAAAGGAGAGTATGTTTGTTTAAATTCAAATTTTAACTTCTCTCTCTATGGTTATGATTGTAAATTTAAAATGTAAGTTTGGCATGTTCTCTATAACTGTTCGTTGAAGCTTAAATTAATTTGTGTTTAAGAGTCTTTTTGCGAAACACGGTTTTCATGGCCTATTCCTACGTACTTCCTTCCAAATGGTCCTCCACTCGAGAGAAATACAAATTTACACCCTAGTAAACGCTCTAAAAAACATCTTCATAAAAAATTATGCACATTATGTATATATATATATATATATATATATATATATATAGTTATATATATATATATATATATATATATATATATATATATATATATATATATATATATATATATATATATATATATATATGGTACATGTGAGCTGGATGACCCGCAAACTTGAGTAGTTTTTTTTATGTTGAAAAAGTTAAAAATGCAGTATAATTGACCAGAAATTGCTTTCGGTGTGAAGCTCAGATTCTTTAGTTTTTTACCTTTTTTCATTTTTTTAAATATTGTATGAATTAATATTATATATATATATATAGAATAGTATATATATATATATATATATATATATATATATATATATATATATATATATATATATATATATATATATATATATATATATATATATATATATATATATATATATATATATATAAATATTGTAGTTTAGTTATTAATGTCTTCTCTGCTAATAAAGATAATTATAGAATGTGTCTTATTTTATTTATTTTTAATTTTATTTAATATATTAAATATCTCTGAAAATTACAAGATTAAAATAATGCAAAGGCCGTGTAACTTTATTTAACAGAATAAATAAAACTTATTCTTAGAGGTCAGCCCAGCCTAACCTACTTAACAAACTTATCATAACCAAGACTTAGAGGCCGTTCTTAATATATATATATATATATATATATATATATAGTAGAGAGAAAGAAAGATATATATATATATATATATATATATATATATATATATATATATATATATATATATATATATATATATATATATATATTACATTACACTATTAATTATAAAGGAAAGTTAATTTAAAATTAAAATACTTTTCACCTTTACTAAAATAAGTTGAGATTTATGCAAATTTTTTTACCCTAAAGATAAAAATTTAACAACATTATAAAATATTATTAACCTAAAAATTTTTTGACTTGGATAATGTGGTTGTAAGGTCATTCGATTTTTTAGGAACGCGTCATAAATGGACGAAATGCTATGAAAAACTGATAGGTCAGGAGTGCAGGGAGAGGATCAGGTAAATATTTTTAGTACCAGTAATGGAGCAAAGAAAGATTTTATACACCTAAATAGTTATTAACCCGTTGTTTTATTAATTTCTAAAAACAGGAGTACACAAATACAAGGCCAATTGAAGGTTTTTGTCAAGTAAAGAAACCTAACGTAAAATAAGTTGCTAAGTAATCCCTGATTTAACCCAACCCAAGTGACGTAACCTAACCTAACCCAAATTATATATATAGTTATATATATATATATATATATATATATATATATATATATATATATAGTTATATATATATATATATATATATATATAAACTACCGATGGCATGAATAAAAATTGGTTTTCATTCAAGGCAAAAAGGAAAAAAAGTTTCTTAAATGATGTTTTTCATTCACAAGTAAAAAAAAATTTACTTTTTCGTCTCGCTGCCTGGCTGCCTCGCTGTCTTGATGTCTGAACAAAAATGTATTCAGTTTTAATAGCTATCCTAGTTTTTAGATTAATGTGTCACCTATTCGGGATGTTGGCCTATATATATATATATATATATATATATATATATATATATATATATATATATATATATATATATATATATATATATATATATATATATATATATATATAGTATATATATATATATATATATATATATATATATATATATATATATATATATATATATATATATATAAATATATATATATATATATATATAAAACGCTGCTATAGAAAGACTAGAATGGAAATCGTAGAGAAAAGGCTACAAAGAGAAAGATAGACACAGCAAGAGGAAAGTTTAGAAATCAAACTTTGTGTCAGACTCTATCGAAGATTTCGAAATGCCCAACGCTCCACAGCGAAAGCTTCACCGAAATGTCGAAGGGTAGAGGACCATGAACCAGAAAGAAGAGAAAGAAGATCACAAGTAGAGCATTTCTTATTAGAGTCACAATGGCGATAAGAGATAAGATTTGAAGAATTGAGGTTTTTAAACCCTGAATGAACGCACGTTTCCAACAATAAGGGTAGGTGGAAGTAGAAAAACAGAGACAGAATAGCTTACCAAGACAGAGTTAAAGTTCATAAGCACAAGTTATGAGAACCAGAGGAGGAATACTATCAGGACTGTGAGCCTTCTAGTTATTAATCTCAGAGTGATCCGAATTAACATTATTCAGAAGAAATTACAAAATTAGGAATAAATAAATTTGAAGGGGTTTAGGAAAAGAAATATGGCAGGAAACCTCTAAGATGGAACTAGAAGCGAAAGTTTGAACGAAGAATTCAGCTTTAGAAGAATGGCATAGAGACAGTTGTGTCGTCGGAAGAAACTGGAAAATGGAAAGATGAAGTAGCAAAGTTATAGTTGACATTCTTTGGAAAATGACAAAACGATCGTGAAAATGAAGAGTCGGAAAAAATGTTACATTTTCTTCTGAGGAAGAGTTTTTAGTGTTACCGAGAACAGATTTTTTGAAATGTAAGCTACATGAGTTTCTGAAATTTGAAGATGATGATAATTCCAGAGGTCAACTTCCCTATGGCGGATAGCACTGGAGCAAGCTGAGTTAAACCAAGGTTTGCTAGGTTTAGTTGAAGGAAAATAATATGGAATAAAGGCTTCCTTGCAAGAGAGAATAGCCACGGTAAAGATCACAGTACACTCAGATGGACCTCATTCCATGGAAGTAGTAGTAGTCACTCCATATGAAACCAAAGAAGTAGGATACGGGTGCTGGGCATTACGGGCACCCTTCCGGAGATAAAATTTGGCACTAGAGGAATGTTGATTCCCCTAATGGCGAATGTTGCTGAATGATCAATTGGTAAAATGGGTAAATCCTTTTGCCAGAGGGTATAATTTCTCTCGCTGAATTTAATTTTCGGGTAGCAGAGCCCAAAATTTACAACTGTGAAATATATTTCACAATATATAATTTGGAGTTCGGATCATAATTATCCCTCGCTTTAGCTTTAGGCATTCAGGGTGGGAGTTTCACGCGTTTTAAGTGCCCGGATTCCTGGCCTTCGAACGGCACTATCAGTAGAGAGAAAGTTAAAACTTGCTAAGACTTGCTTCAGCATTGTTAGTTGGTGCTCATTATGGGAGGATGTTTTACGTTTTCCTAACTTTTTTTGAGAATTCAGTGTTAAAAATTTTAGCTCCTCATTTTCAAGTTATAATGATATTATTTTTGTGTTTATTACACATTTGCGTGTTGATATTTCCTAATCATATTGGAGGCATACGTTGAGTAAACTTTCCATCGGCTGGAATTTTAAGAGAAATTTTAATGTCTATCTTTTTCACTTTTTAAGGTCTTAAATATTAACTGTAAATATGGTTTTATCCTTTACTTTCAATTATTTTATAAACATAACTAATAAAAATTTTATTTTTAAGGTTTTAATGTAGGTTACTAGTATTTTTGTGTGTGCTTATGTTAGTGTGGTGTGGGTGTGGGTGTGCCAGACTGTCTGGACGTGTAGTTCTCTATTGACTTATTATTATTATTATTATTATTATTATTATTATTATTATTATTATTATTATTATTATTATTATTATTATTATTATTATTATTATTATTATTATTATTATTATTATTATTATTATTATTATTATTATTATTATTATTATTATTATTGTGTGTTTCTGCTACTGCTCTTCTAATAGAACTGATTTTCCGGCTCTTTTTAAATATCTTGCTATTTCTTATTATTCAAATGCGGAGGTTCTCTACTTAGGGGACTTCAACGTACACCACACTGAGTGGTTGGGCTCCTCTCATTTTTACACAGATGGGAAAGAGGATGAAACATTTAGTACTTTCAACGATCTGGAACAATTGATTAAGGAACCTACACACACACATTCCAAATCGTCCTAACCAATAATTGAACTCCCTTGACCTATGCCTCACCACTTTTCTTTCCCGCTGCAAATACACAATTTCCTCTTATCGGTAACCTGAGCACAATCAGCTCTTAATTATAACAATTTCTCTCCAGCAGCTCCACCATGCCTCAAACGAACTTTATGGCATTTTCATCGTGGTAATTGTTCGGAATTGAGTCGATAATTTGCTACCTACCCTTAGTATAAATACTGTTTTAACTCTGAGGACGTGATTCGGGTAAAAATAGGCCCTAATTGAGAGCAGTTTCATTTCATCATCTAGTAATTCTTTTTCTCTCAAAACCACATGTATGTTCTGATGTGGCACCTGTTCTCGTGTTCTTCATATAGAGACAGTGCCATTGGGAATGGAAAACTCATCTTCTCCTATCATTCTTACTAATTTTAGATCTACTCAGAATCGTTGCAGGGATATTATTAGTAAGGCTAAGCGTGTTTTCATCAAAAGTAAATGCGTTTTCCTCCTTGGATCTACTACTGATAAAAATTTCTTGTCTCTTGCCAAAAATATTTCCACTAACTTCTGTAAATCTCTCTTTCTCTCTTTATTTCTTTCAGCCTCGGATCATTCATTCTAATAATACATATAGAATTCTTATTCATTTGACGGATCTATAGCAAATACTCCTTTTGAAAATACCCACATCTTCGGCCACCTTTTTGATTCATCTAATTCGACTCTGGACTATTTCAGAACCCCCTCCTACTCCTTCTCTTTACAGGTCTCTCATGGCTCCGCCAATGATAATACATGACTAGTTGCATGATTTATTTACCCTCAGCAAGGCTAGTGTTCTGGACTACATTCTTCTCTTAGTTCAGCTCTATTTTCTTTATCTTAATTCTAACATTTTTCTTCAGTGCGGAAGAGCACATATGTTCAGCCGATTCCGAACGAAGAATAGTAGCTGCTCTGGTCCTTCTAGCTATCGTCGTATAGCTCTCACTTTTTTTCTGTCTAAAATCTTTCTGGATCATCTGGAATCTCATTCCCTCCTTTCAGGTCACCAGTATGGTTTTTGACATTCTAGGTCAACTAATGATATTCTTTCTTATTTCACTGATCTATGGTCTTCCTCCCTTAGGGTCAATGGGAGGTCGTGTCTGATGGCTCTTGACTTATGGAAAGTCTTTGACCGAGTATGGCATACTCTAAGCTCTTTCTTTGGGTTTCCCGCTCGTTGCCTTTATTTTGTCTAGTTTTCTCTCATATCGATCCATATCGGGACTTGTTGATGGAGCGAACTCTTCTTTCTCTCTGATTAAATATAGTGTTCATTAACGATCTTCTCAGCTGCACATCTGCTTCCTTTTTTGCTTTTAAAGTGCTTCTCGACTTCAGCTTTCCCATTCTTTTCTTGTCAATTTGGATAGAAATTCCCTGTGTGTTCGCTTCAACCTTGTGAAGCTCAACTCTTTAAAAACTCAACTTCCCATCTCCATCTCAAAAACATTTCACAGCTTGTTTTTCTTCGTCTGCTCTCCCGTTTCATTTGTAGACAACATAAGCACTCTTGATCTCAACCTAATCAATACAATCTTGGAAACATAATATCACAATGGTTGCTAAGCCAGCCTCAAAAAAGCTGGGAGTTCTGTTCAGGTTGCGGGAAATGCTTTCTTCCGAGCAGGTGCTCCAATAAATATGAGGGTCTTATCGCTCTTGTATAAAGTACAGCTCTCATATTTGGAGGTCCCTGGTTCCACCCTTCTTTTGGATTGGATTAAATCTAAGGCTAAAACACTAATAAATTGTTCCCTACTTTCAAACTCCCTTGGCCCTTGATCCTCCATCCAAAGTTAGTTCCTATTATTCCTTCATAACATTTAATTAATTTGTGGCTTTGGATGTGATGTTTTTTATTGGGGAAATGTCATACGTGAGTTGAATGTCAATGCTAAGATGGTTGGTTGTCTGTTTAGAGGAGTCTATTATTTAAAAGATGAATTGTTGAATGTGTATATTATTCTCTTTTATCTGGTATGAATAATGTAATTTAGGATTTTGGGGATGAGGCTGACATTCTTTTATCTGTCAGCCACTGTTCCGGTTGTCTTATATAATGTTGTAGGATGGAGGGGTGTTGAGCAGTAATGGTTCGATCATCGGCACAGCTATTAATTTTTATACAAAAGAAGGCGGGGGTTGGGAGATCGTGCATAAGGAAATTAAAGAATAAAGGTGAGAAAATGGCCAATTGGGGACACCATTATATATTTTGTTTGTACGGGAGGAATATCGTCCTTATATAATTTTCACTGTACGTCTTGATATGAAGTTTGCTGCTATATTTTTGTCTTTATTGGGCATTCTAGTATTTAGTACTTTATTTACCAAGGTATATCGGGGGACTGTATCGAATACCTTGTTAATGTCTACTGCTATTAGAATGGTGCGAGAGGGAAGGGAGGATTTTCGTTAAACCAATTCAAAATATGTTGTGCTAAATTAGTTAAGAGAGTGGTTATGGAAAGTTTTTATCTGAATCCATGTTATGTGCTAGATAGAGGGATAAAAGGTAGGATTCTTTAGAGTATTAATTTTTCTATACTTTGAATACTTTGCAGAGCAATGAAATTGGCATGTAGGTAGAGGAGTTGTTGGGTGGTTTAACTGGCTTTAGTATAGAAACTATGTGGGCGTGGTTCCAGAGGGGGGGAGAGAGTTAGTTTGAAAAACCGTGTTAAATAATTGTGTGAGAGTTTCGATAGCCTTGGTTCCCAAATATTTGAGTGGATATTTGATATTTGATCTGGGCAAACTGTTTGTGAACTTTTTAATTTTTTTCATATATATTTGATATATCTGGGCAAACTGTTTGTGAACTTTTTAATTTTTTCATATATATATATATATATAATATATATATATACATTATACATATATTTATATATATATATATTATATAATAATATATATATATATTATATATATAATATATTATTATTTATATATATATTATTATATATAAAATATAACAAGTTATATATATATATATAATTATATATATATATATATTATATATATTAATATTAATTTTATTTATATATAGATATATTTAATAATTATATATATTATATTATATATAGTAATATATAATATAAATACCATACTATTATACATACATACATACATACATACCACTACATACATTACATACATATCATACCATTACATACAAAACATTCTAGATTTCATCAACACAATACATACATACAGACATACATACATACATTACATCACATACACACATACCATACATACCATTACATACATTACTATAAATACATTACATTTACAGTATATATATATATTATATTATATTATTATATATAATATAAGTATATTATATTATTATAATATTTATATATTATATTATATAGTTATATATAATATATATATATTTTATATTACTGTTTTGAAATTAATCTTTTGAAGTACAGTATATTCCGAAATATTCTAGACCACCAAGTTAGATCCAGCCAGAGGAAACAAACAGATACGGCTGTTGTAGAAAGCAATTTTAAGGTGTTTATTAACAAGTTCGGTGAAAGACCTAAAATCTATTTGTATCCTTTAGATCGGCGATCTATAAACTGGTTGACATAAGATATTTCGTGTTAAATCGGACGCAAAACAGTTCATATCACTTGCTATTCAGTATTTCTTTTTCCCTCCTTACATATAAACACACAATCACACACACACCTACACACACACATCACACACACACACACACACATACTAAACACACACACACACATATATTACTTTATATATATAATTATATATATATTTATTATATATATATATATATATATTAAATATATAATATATTAATAATTAATATATATTATTATATATTTATATATATATATATTATTATAATTATAATATTGCCTCATTTGAGATTACATTACATGCGTTACCCGTTTGAATATATGAGCAAACTATAATAATTTAAGATGGGATGTTAAAAAATTCTTAAAAACAACATTATATCCGATAATTTATTTATTCATAAATAATAACAAGAGTAACAAAAAAGTTAACTATTCGTGGTGATATAAAGATTCTCTTTAATTATTATTACCTTCAATAGGAACTATTCATAGGTAACCGGTCTACCTACTAACTTGCTCCAATATAACAGTACTTCTTATTCATTGAATTTTTACGGGTAATAATCATAAAGATTCTTTATTGCACTATACTTAGTCTTTGGTTAGCTCATAGTGATAGTATTTATTTTACCTCACTTTTATATTATGTAATAGAGTTGACTGACATCTATGTAATTATCCTGAATAGTTCTTATCTGCTTAATGAACAAAAGCAATTAGAGAAGTGGAGTTATCATGAGATTAGATGAAATTCAGCATTATGAGTAAATGAGAAGATCAGTAAATCTCAACAAAATGACAGGGGGAAGGCACTTTAACATAACAATTCTCTTATTAATACTGTACATGATTACTCAAATAATTATTTTAATTGTCATTTTTCTGTGTATTCTTCTCGCTTCTATTTGATTAGGTATTAACATGTCTTATTAAATAGGTATCTGAACTATGCAAATACAAAGATAAGTGTATTCTAAGTTTACAAATAGTGTGATCTAAAGTATATTGTGCGAGCAAGACGAGTATAAATAACTATACTGGAATTAAATCTTCTCCTTCGAAGCTAAAATTCTAAACCAACTTAATCATTATTCCTTAAAAAGCTTCTGTGATTAATCCCCTTAGTAATGTCTAGATGGTATAATTCAGTTAGGTGTATACTTATTAATATATATATATATTATATATATATATATCATATATATATAATATATTATAATATATATTAACTATAATAATATATATATTATTATATATATATATATTAATATAATATATATAATATATGTATTAATATATATTTATATAGATATAATAGTTAATATAAATAATATATATATATATATATTATATATATATATATATATATATATTATCATATAATTAATATATATATATATATATATAGTATATATATAATAATATATATATATATATATTATATATATTAAATATATATAATATATAATTAATATTATATATATATAGCCTATATATTATATATATATATATTAATATATTTATATAATATTAAATACATAGATAGTGTAGTTGCATATAGTGATACTATATATATATATATATATATATATATAATTATATATTATATTATATATATATATATAATATGTAGTCAATAATATCATATTATTTAGTATATTAGATAATTGATAGTAATTATATGATCATAATTTGTTTTGCAAATAATTTTATTTTTTGTTTCCTTTGTCATATTTTGTTTATTTTGCCATTTTTTATAGACCTATATAATTTACAGTCACTATATTTTAGCTCCTTTCTTTTTATACTATATTTTGTGTGAAGAGATATTATAGCATTATAGCTTAACCTAAATAAATTCTTCATTATAACGTAAGGAAAACAAACGAGCGTCGCATGAGTTTTCTGAAATATCTTCTCTATTATTCTCTTTATTGTATTAATAATTATATTGTGAGAAAGGTATAGATCGTATTAACTTATTCTGCTGTTAATAATAGAGTGATGCTTATAGCGGTTCATGTTGCAAAGTTTTTTATGATTATAACACAAATCAAATTATAATATTCAAAAAGTTTAATAACTTTATATATGATAAAGTAATATTATTAAATCGTTAATAATATTTTCTCTTATTGGCATTATGAGTTTATTTGGAAAATTTTAATAATTTTCTATTTACTTGTATTTTATTTTACTTTAATCTACATAACTCTTTTAGTATATAGATAAATATTTGCTCTGTAGATAGAATAGAATTAATCTTTGTTATATTTATGGAAGTGTAGTCTAAATATAGCAAATTTATCTACGAATGATGAACAGCTTATTTATGACACGTCAATGAGACGATAAAAACAGATATATAATAAGAAAAATGCGTTCAAGAGACATTAAACTTGTTAAGAGTTCAAAGTTATATTAGAATAATCATAGGCAATATGATGAAATATGATTAGAATTGTAATCATTTATTATCTTATTATTTAGAATACAAAACATCTCTATCCTTCAATCACTTCTTAGTCCTCTTCTCTCATCACTAATAATAATAATTAAATTAAATAATTAAGTTAAAATAAAATAATAATTATATTAATAATATATAATAGAATTAATTAAAAGATAATGATCATATAAACGAATAATAATAATAAAATAATAATATATTAAATAAAATAATAATAGAAATATTAATATATTATATGTAATAGATAAATAAAAAATAAAAATAAAAATAACTAGAAATAAAAAAAAAAAATTAAATAATAAAATGAAAATAAAAAAATAAAATAAATAAATTAATAATTTATAATAATAATATTAATAATAATAATAAATAATAATAATAATAATAATAATAATAATTAATATAATATAATAATTAGTAATAGTATTTAAAAATAATTAAAAATAGTAAATTCATAATAGTAATGCGCTTCCAGTAATTCTTGTTGTTCTATGTTCTTATAAAATTAAGTAATAATAACAAGATCAACAGCTCATAAATAACAACAGCTCATTCAACAACAAGAGAACAAAAATAATACAATGTTACAGTCAATATATAACCTGTTATCAATATACAATAAACTAATATATAATAAAAACAGCAACAGAGAAAATGACTAACCACAATAATATATATAACAAGAAAAAGCATAAGTATAAAACAAAAAAAATATGACAAACCCCGGTATATATATAGGCATAATAGTGAAGGGTATTATGAAGGAATGAGTGCCAAAATCTCTCTGTTGAGAAGCTCACCTATAGCATACGTCTATAATAAAAATTGCGCTCTTTAAACTTGTGTACACCTTATCAAACCCCTCCCCAGCTACCCTATTACCCCTACTTACCCACCCACTAATAATTATGCCAATCCCTATTCTTCCAGATACTATTATACTATAGTATTTGACTTTATTTATTATAATTAAACGATAACTTCACCCAAAATTATAGAAAATATCTTTAATTGAAAACTATTACGTCTATGTATATCTGATTCAACGATATGACGATTATTGGCAATTACCGTATATGAACATAACTCTCAGTATATTTCGAACATGAGAAAATAAACATATTTAATCATCCATATATTTATGGAGCGACAGAGGCATAAAAGTCAAATAGTGTTGATATCATCTGATAATGATAGGAGACTTCCACTAGACGACACCATATTATCCAAATCCACAACAAAACTGAGTCTTTCAAACCACCTTACTTATTTTTACATTTTTCGAATTATTTCAGAAACCTACCTCAACTTATAAATTTATCTATTCTTATAACTATGGTTGAACAACTCAAGGGAGACTATCCAAAGATAAGAGCGTCCTATAAACACATAAAGCATTATTACCCAAGGCTTATTAGCGCATTAAAACGTATTCTTCTTAGTGATATACCGGTGAATACTTGCTTCCGATAAGCGGCTATAGAGCATAATCTGAAAAGAATTTTAGACCGTCTAACAGTACAATCCTCTCACATACTACTTCAAGAAAAAACTGAAAATTAAAATAAATCGAGAAGAAATTCAGTGCATATAGACTTGGTTTAAAAAATCGGACAATGGGCACGTAAAGAGATATAGCACGCTCTATACTGTCTGTAATTAAAATACCAATTATGCTCGAGGATTATAACGTCGTCTAATATAAAAACAAAAATTATGAAATAATAAAAAGAACAAAATTGTGCTTGTATTTCGTTAGCACTGAGCATTATTTCATCTTAAAGGCTTCATAAGGATTTTAGGATCCATCTCACTCACAACAACATGCAATCCAGAAAAATATTTATCTTAAAGGCCTTCACGAAGACCCTTTTAAAACAACTGAATGAACACCCCTCTACCACGCATTCAGGGTAACAAAAAGAATATACCTATTCATGGATAAAGCAACATCTTATATTAACAAAATAATTATAGTTACATAAGTCGAACGGGAATCATCCGCAGTCAGACTTATTAATACAGAAATACTATGAGTACTGGCATCAATATGATCCAAAAACCTCAAATTGCATATGAAAAATGTCGAGATCAACTACATTTATTACATCATGCAGTACTATGATAAAGAGACAGAATTCAATTATTGACATTAATTTATAATACAATAAAAAGATGCGCAAATATCGAGTATCAATATTGTGTATTAGTCATACCTTTCTGGATTTCGCCTTCTAACTATTCTCCCTCTGTTTAAAGAGAGTAGTGGCGCAAGAAATAGTCGCTAAAAAATGCGGATATTAATTCGATAATGATTCCAAACTCTATTCGTGTTCGACATACACACCATAATTTAATGAATTATTAAATTATATTGTATAATTAATGTTAGGTTTTAGAAATGTAAGTTAAGTCTTCACGATTAGACCGTATATGACATAAGTACTACCATACTACATGTGATGTTGAAATTATTGTGAATTTAGGTTTACTTGTCGAATCTATTCAAAGTGAAGAATTTACTGGCTGAAAAATTTTTATTCGCTATTTATTTTTTTTAAAGTCAATTAATGTACTGGGTATTATTGTTAGTATCTCGTAGAATAATATATTTATATATTATAAAGTGTATTATGAATATAATTATTATTATCAATTATTTATTATTATTATTATATATTATTTATTATTTATAGTAATTATAAATATATAAAAATTAATTATAATTAGTTTCTATTAATTTTTAATTATTAATTAATTTATATTATTATTAATTAATTTATTTATATACTATTATTTATTATTAGTTTAATTATTATAATATTTATATATTATGATTATTTAATTATTTATATATATTTATAATTATTATTATTATTATATTAATTATTAATTATTAATATTACAAATTATATTATATTTATATTAATTAATAATTTTAATTACTAAATTAATATATATTATTTATTATATATATATATATATATATATATATAATATATTATATTATATATTTATTATTATATATATTATAGTTTATATTTAATATAATTATTATATTAATATTATTATTATTATTTATATTATAATTATATTTAATTTTATTATTTATTTAATTTATTAATTATATCTATATTTATTATTATTATTATTATAGTATTCTAATATATTAGTGTAAGTAAAAAATAAATATTATTATTAGTTATGATAAAATATACTATGTATAGATTATTATTATTATTTATTATATTATTGTGATGTGAAATTAGATGAGTATATGGTATAGAGGTAGCAATAGAATATAATTAAATTATTAATGTGTATATTATTGTGGATAGTATGTTAATTATATTCATTAATAAATTTAATAGGGTTAATATATTATTATTGGTTTTATAATATAATTATTTATAATTATCGGTAATGAGGTGTGAGTTAAATTGAGCTTGAGAAACTTGCATTATAATTATTATTACTATTGAATATTATTATTATTATGTATTATTATTATGTATATGATAGATTATTTAATTTATTATTATTATTAATTTATATCTAGGTTGAATTAATAATCATAAAGATTATGGAGGCGTAAGTGTATAGTGTGAGATGGCTATTATGATTATTATTATTATTATTATTTTTTATATTATATTATATTATTATATTTATATTATTATTATTTATTTTTGATGAATTTATGAATGATTGTGTAATATACTTATATGACTATTATGGAAGGCATGAGTTTCGTAATTATTATGTGTGATTATTGGAGTTATTATTAATCATCGAGAGCAATCAGTCTTATTAATCTAAATTAAGTATTTATATTCCATTCAATTAATTATTATTATTAAATTATGGTAATGGGTGATAAATGAAGTAAATTTCAGTGAACATAAAGGAATTAGTTTTACATGTAGATTTTTGATGATAGTGGAAAGATTGATTATTATTATTATTATCATGTAATTTTATTGTTGAAAGAATTGATTAGGTATTCGTATGTATTCTTAATTGGAGTATATTCTGAGTTTATGTGTGTATTATGTATTATTAATTATTAGAGTATTATATAGCTTAAGTAATTATGATTTTATAGTTAAGATTGAAAGTGAAGTGATATAGCTTGATTCATTATTATTATTATTATTAGGAAATATTAGTATCATCATCAAATTAGTGTATATCATCTTTTGTAAACAAAATGTATTAGCGTGATAATAAAAAATTGTAATAGATACCTACAGTGTAAGCATAAAGTGAATGGTGATTATAATATTATTATTATTATTATTATATTATATAAATTGTATTTTAGGTATAATAGTGAATATGAGTCTAGCGGGATGTATAGTTTGTATAGAAAATAGAACGGATTTGTGTAGTGTGCCTTGATCGAGGTATGGCGTGATTCTAATCGCAAACTCCTTCGTAGCTATCGTATAAGGATGGTATAATTTGATTTAATGGTGTTGTATTGCAAGGAGCTTATTCTGAATATTAGAATTAAAAGCTAATTGGATTATTATGAGTGAAAGTTGATGTGGTTATAATTATTTTAATAGCCAAGTGAGTAGTATTGGCAGTGTATATATTATCTCTCCGTCGGTTTTGAGTTTGCACACAATTGTATACAAGGGTTTATGGAAATAGAGATATTTATAGAATTCAGAGGAAGGTGTTACTAGTGGCTAGGTGAAATGGTTATTTATAATTATGAGTGTTATTAGAGAATGGATGATAGTGGAAAGCTGTCATTACTTATTATGTAATTATGACGCTTGATGATTATGTTTTGTATGATGCACGTAAATCTGAGAAAATAGAATGTAAGTTTGAAGTTAGTATTTATGGTAAAGGGTATGTTTTGCAATGGTGTGAATGGTAAAAGAATTGATGTGTGGATTTGAATAGAGTAAATGTTTATTGATAAGTTTAGTAAAGTATTATTTATAGGTAATAGTGTAGTGAGGTGAAGTCCTACGGTGCTGAAAGTTATTATTTGTATAAATGGGCTGAGCAACTGAACCTAAGTTGATTCTGAAGTTTCTATTAATTACTTATGATATATTGCTATGGGTTATATGTATAAGGGAACTGGATGTATGTATGCCAGAGCTTTGAGTTAGTTAGGAAATGATTTAACGTGATAAATTTGTGAATAGTGAATGAGGCTTGGTACCATTTTAAATACCTTGCGTATGATTTAGCTCAAAGTGAACTAAGTCTTATTGATTAGTGAGCTTATAATGTATTGCTTGAAGGTGATTATATTTTATTGCTACCTTATTATATGCTTGTTTAATAGCATTAGTGTAGAGTGAATATTTTATGGGTCTGGAATAGAATATGGACTATAGATTTCTAATGGTAACAATGTATTTCAGTTAATTAATGTGATCAATATTGCTAGGGGTGACGTTGTTATTGCGTAAAATATGAGTTGTAGAATAGCATTAAATTAATAATTGATGGAATATGAACGCTAAATAGGTGGAGTTTATTATATTTTGATTATTGTTGTATGTGAATGAAATAATAGTAAAAGAGCATTAATAATAATGAGATAATTAAACCATATTGATATTGCATATAGATGATTAGTTTGGTCAATATATGCGAAAGGTATTGATGAATAGTGGTTGGTAAGGAGCTATATATTGTTATATAAATATTGAGTGATGCCTTTGGGAATCATCTCTGGCGTGAGTGATTATGTAAGACCGAAGAAAATGTGGACTTGGAGTCAAGCTAAAAGGAATAGTCCTGAAAGTATAGAGTTAAAATGTGTGATGTTTAAGTCATATGTGATGAAGAGAAAGAAAAGGTTGTTATCTCTTTAATTTAATAGTGTGAATGCCAGGGTATTTTTAGTGAATTGAGTGTCAATGCACTGTGCCCATGGTGGATGTTAACCTCAACTTAATGTATCTAGTATATTGCTCAATAGTAGAGATGAATCTATTACGTATCGTAGAAATCTACTATGGATTTGATTATTGCATGACTTAGCTACGACGAATATTTCTCATATACGACTGACTATTAAGCTAAGTCGTTTATAAAAAGTGTTCTTCGACTCCTTCTACTTACTTTGTGCTAAATCTTCTCTTTTCAATTCCTTACATATCATGGTTATATGCATCTATGAACGCCATGACCCCCTCCTCCCCTAATTCTTGCCTGGCATATAACGAGTGTGGCATGATTGGATCGATTGGCATTCGATGATGATGATGATTGCATGATGTATCGATTCGTATTGTATGATTCGTGATTATTCGTCATTGACTGATATTGACTGTACATGTATCTTCATTGCATAAATATTTACTCTATATTACTATCTTATCATATATTACTATATTATACTTATATATTCTATATATTATCATCTCATACCTTACATATCTTAAACCTTCAGATTATAACTTACTACTATTACTTATTATATCTTTAATTAAGTACTTACTCTCTTCTATTCATATTATACTCTCTTATTACTCTACTACTCTCTAATATATAATTATTCTCTATCATATATATATATATAATCAATTTCTTTACCTCAAAATTGAGAAATTAAATAAAATTTATAGATGCTCATGTTAAGAGAAAAAATATTCCATTTTTATCTGTTTATATTCCCACTTATTTTCTTCATCAACCTCCCTAACCCATATTCTCCTGCTCTCTCTCTCTACTGCTCTCTCTCTCTCTTCTCTCTCTCTCTCTCTCTCTCTCTTCTTCTCTCTCCCCTCTTCTCTCTCTCCTCATCTACTCTCCTCTCTCTCATCTCTTCTTCTCTCCTTCCTCCTCTTCTCCTCTCTCTCTTCTCTCCTCTCCTCTTCTTCCCTCTCTCTCTCTCCTTTATTCCCTTACAATTGCCGGTCGTTCTATCATCATCTTTACTACATTATAAACTTCTTCGTTTTCGCCATTAACCTCTTCCCATCTTTCCTCTTCTCTGGATTTCACATCATCTCCTCTTATGCATACAAATAAATCTTTGCCAGGGGTTCTTTCTCTTTTATTCATTCTCGTTCAATTCACCTTAATCATCTCTTACTCAGACTCAATTTTAAATATAAGTTCTATCTTACTACAGTACTTTTTTACTATCATATAGTTTTTATAACATAGTCTACTGTGATGTCGTTCATATAGTGTTTCTTACTTATCTCTTCTGCTTACTCTCTCTCTTCTTTCACTTCTCTACTTATCTATCTCACATTACTTCACTCTTATATCTAAACATTTAACTACTCTCTAACTATGATATCTACTCTCATCTCTCATCTCTTTACTTCTCATCTACTACTCTTCACTACCTCTTCTATGTCTCTCTCCTCTCCTCTCTCTCTTCTTCTCTTATCGTACTCTCTCTCTCTCTCTTCTCTCTCCTCTATACTCTCTCTCTCTCATCTCTCTCTTCACTCTCCTCTATCTCTTCTGCTTTCTCTCTCTACTCTTACCTATCTCTCTCTCATCTCATCCTCACTACTCTCTCTAACTCTATCTTCTTCCTACTACTCTCGAAAACTATATTAATCTAATTTATTATATTACAAAATTAACTTAATCTTAAATATATAATCTATATCTATTCTATTACTACTAATATCTATCTATTCCTAATCTATCTATCATACTATCTTATTACTAATATATCTTACTAATATACCATTAACCCTTATTATATATATTCATCTATAATTATATATATATCAATATATTATATATATATATATAATATATATATTTACATAATAAATATATATATTACTACTATACTATACCATAATGATAGTATCTTTATTAGTATATTACCTACAATTACTTATCTACTATATAGTATCATTAATCTAATTATACTATACCTAAAATATACTTATAATCTACTAATCTATTCATAAATTATATATTCATATCTATATCTTATCTTATCTGTCTTAATACTATACCTATTAATTTATGCATATTCTAATATCTAATTCTATATATGTGCTATCACTATAAATCATATTATATCTATACTTAAATATTCCTAATACTAATATAATTACTATGACCTATCAAACAAACTATATCTATCTAGTATTCATATATCTATACATAATTATATATATATTATATATATATCATATTATATATATATTATACTATCTAATACTATATCTATCTAAATCTATTTATCAGTATCTACTTATAATACGATATCTATTCATTAATATTACTATTATATCTATATCTATCTATACTATATCTATCTATACTATATCTATCTATACTATATCTATCTATACTATATCTTAATATGTAATTCTAATCTATATCATATATACTTAATATACTATCTATCTATCATATATCTATATACTATTACTATAATTACAAATATAAATATAATCGTAATCATAAATCTATCAATCTATAATCTTATCTATATCTATCTATATATTAATCTATCTATCATTCTATATTCTATCTATTAGCATAGATTACTAATACTAAATCAATCTTATCTATCTATCTAATTCTATACATCTATTACTATCTTAATCTATATCTATTACTTTATCTATCTGAGACAAAATATCTATCTATTTATCATACTATCTATCTATTCATCTATTCTCTTTATACTATCTATCTATCTATCTATCTAACTTCTACTATCTATCTTCTAACTTATGATATTTACTATCATATCTATCTATCTATCTATCTATCTATCATATCTATCTATCTATCTAATTCATATCTATCTATCTATCGATCTATCTATCTATCTCTCTATCTATCTAATCTATCTATCATAATCTAATCCATATATCTATCTAACTAGCTATCGACATAACCAATCTTTTTAATCTATTATTTACCAATCTATTTATTGCATCAATTTGATATAATCATTCAAAATTAGCGACATTTTGAGTTGTGATGAATTCCCAAATTACAGGTTTGAAACCTCGCTTATCTTTTGTATAAAACACGGCACCTTGATATTGCAATTACCACTTTGGAGGCATTTTCTATCTTGTAATATACTAACAAATCTTTGCCTTGATTCAATTTAAATATCATCTAATAAAGTCATTTAAATATCTATATTATTATTATATATATATATTAATTATTATTATAATATTATTATTATTATTATTATATTATTATTAATTATTATTATTATTATTATTATTATTATTATTTATTATTATTATTTTATATATATATTATTATATTATTATATTGTTTATTATTATTATTATTAATTTTATTATTATTATTATTTATGTATTATTATTATTAATCGCTAAATATTCTTTATTTGTATTTTAATTATCACTTTTATCATTATTATTTATCTTGTTATTTATTAATTATTATATTATTATTATTATTATTATTATTATTATTATTATTATTATTATTATTATTATATTATTATTATTATTATTATATATTATTTATTATTATTTTTTCTTTAATTATTATTATTACAATTATTTATTATACAACTATTTAGTCACCAAATATCACAATTTCTATTACTTTCTAACACAAGCGCTGGAGTAGAGCAGTCCAAAAACTACCAGTTTTTACAATTATTCCGAAATTTTGTTCGTATAGAATAATAATTTCTCATAATTTGATTAAATTCATCTTTTATATTCTTAAAAGTACGGATATTCCATGTTCACTGAAAGCAACTCTGATGTTTCACTTCCAAACATTAATTCCAGAAGCCTCTGAATATATCTATCCGGACATATTGAAACATCGAAAGACATCTGAACTGAGCCACTTCTCTCTTCTCCACCACAACATCAGAAGTCTAAACAACATCACAATACTTTTTCTGGACTATCTAAGTAACCAAAATATCCACAATTGACAGCATAGTACTAACCGAAACATTTCGAAATAACATAACAAACGGGTATACACCCGACCCAGGATATACTGAAAACACATGCAGTTCCGAACTAACACGGGATGGAGGGATTTTACACTTTTACTATAAAAAATGGACACTTCCTGTACATCTCATGAGTACCCTTAATTTCACTCGTCAACCCACCATAGAGGCACTAAAGCAAACTCGGCATTAAAATGAAACGAAGATCAACTAATTGAATGGGGAGTCTTATCGACCCCCAAATTCATCTAAAACAGAGCTCATAAAAAGGTCACAAGAAAATATCAAAAAACACATTATTCTTAAATTCTAAAGAAGTTTAATAACTTTGACGTTGTGAATTTCAACCATGATTCTATCCAACGAGAACATTTGCAAACTCGGGGGGCTAACTCTCTCTCAAACTTTAATGTTATGCAAATGGTTTTACGTCAATTACAATAACACTACATCTACTATTATAGTAAAAAAATCCACAAAATTGGACATATTTCTTTTTGAATTCATAAAATAAAAAGCTAAACTGGAACGTTTTAAAAACTTTGCGTTTGATAAATTTTGAATTTTTTTTTGTTAATCAATATTCGAGTTGTATTGAACAAATTGCTATTAATAAAATTCAGTATTTCAACCACCATAAAAACAAGACGAATGGTATAATCCTTAAGGAGCTGGTACAAATAAGCAATAGTCGTATACACTTGAACTATTTCAATTACCAACAGTGAGAACATAGGGGCATCGAAGAAAAATTCCAAACATGTAGGTATATATATTAAACAATGCTGCTACGAATGATTGTTATTTTTAAAACCAAATAACTTGGTGCTAAAAAGAAATTCAAAAACCCCAATGCGCTAACACCCAAGCTTATTTTTCATCGTTGCTAAACTCTAATCAAACCAAAACATAAAACCTACCGAAACTATTATAAAAACAAAATTATACCATCCCAAGTATAATATGGTATATGAAAAACAATATTAAAATATTATAAACTAAAGAAAGCAAAGAGAAAACACCTTACTCTAACCAAAACTTCCAGGTGAATTGGCAACCAAAGACTCGCGGAAGGCCACCTGGGGGGGGGTTTAATCAATTAAAATTAACAACAATAACAAAAAAAAACCACAATGTATAAAACACTCAATTTAATCAATCAGTTAAAAACCAACCCACTTATTAACCCAGTCAGACTAAACCAACCCTACTTAATCAACTTCGGTAAGCAAATCTTGAGAGACAAACCCCTTGTCAAACATCATATGTAAAACTTTTCTCCCAGACTACGAGTCTCAGTTTTCCTTTATTCCCATCACCGTCCCGGAGGTAAAAAAAGGTAATCGCCGGATTAAAAAACAATAAATGTGAATTCATTTTATCCCCAATCACATCCTCAAACTCTCAGCTGACATAATAGCCACCCCTTTATATAAATCATTTTTGACAGGAATTTTTTCACAGGAATTCACCAGAATATATCAGACAGCAAAGTGATCCCTTTACCTAAAAAAGGAGACCTTTGCAGCAAAATTAAGACCCAATAGCTATCACAAACAAGATTAGTAAAAATATTTGAAAAATTAGTTTTCAATCAGTTAACAGAAATATTTTATATCAAACCAAATATCCCTAATGATTCACAATTTACAATTAAAAAAAGTACTTAATTCCTCATGCCCTCATTTTCTTAACCGAATCACTGACAGGGAAATATAGAAAATAAAGACTCCCCCCTGCTATTATTATTAGATTCCTAAAAGTTTTTGGACATTGATTGAATAAATTATATTAATTATTATTATTATTATTATTATTATTATTATTATATTATTAATAAATTATTATATTATTAGTTATTATTATATATTATATTATCTATTATTATTATTATATTATTATTGATTATTATTAATAATTTATTATTATATTATATATTTAATATACATTATAGTTATATATTATATATATAATTTATATTATTATATTATGATTATTATCTCTATTATTAATATATTATATATTTTATATTATTATATATTATATTATTATTATTATTATTATTATTAATATTATATATTATACTCAAAATATTATCTTTTCATGACATATTTTCATTTTTCTCTTCTGCTTTATCCATCCATTTCATTCTGACTTAGTATTTAAATTATATTATTAATTATATAATTATTATTATTATTATATATTATTATATTTAATTATTATTATTATTATTATTATGTGTATTTAGATATCAAAATTATTCTATTTTTATTATATATTCTTAAGAGCGTTTTACTATTTTCATATGCTGTTCGAAATATATTATTATATTATTATTATTATTATTATTATATTATTATTATTATTATTATTATTAATATTATTATTATTATTATTATTATTATTAGTGATTATTATTATTATTATATTATATTATTTATTATTATTATTATTGATTATTATTATTATTATATTATATTATTATTATTATTATTATTTATTATTAATTATTATTATATTATTATTATGATGATGATTAGTTAATCATCATCATTGTAAATCTTTCTATTACTATTCATTATGATGAATGACTCCTCTCATCTCTCAATCTACCTCTCTCTCTTACTCTCTCATCTCATCTCTCTCTCTTCTCTCATCAATTTCTCTCTCTCTCTCTCTCATCTCTCATCTCTCTCTCTCTCTCTTTCTCTTTCTCCTCTCTCTCTCT
>JABUQX010124279.1:15000-32961 GCA_015478945.1 Trachelipus rathkii | reverse complement strand
AAGCGGGAGATATGCATAGTTTTGGTTGTCCGGAGACAGTCATTGACATAGGAATTTTCCTATTCTCATGGCTAAATATTTTCAGCATTCAATCGCAGTGTTGTGAGGTAGAAAATATGACTACCCACGACCAAAAAAATAAACAGCCCAGAAAACAAAACAAACCATGGACGCTTGGGGTGTTTCATAGTCTAGACAGTGTACTTTGGGTCCATCCTATGGACCAATTGGACGCCGCACCATTTTTGGGCAGCTTCTGAATGTCAAAACTGTGACTCTCATCACTAAACGAGAACCTTAGGCCCAATCATTTGCTCATTCCACTATAATATATTTCTTAAAAAATTTAATTCCCTTTTTGCGCCTTTTATCATTCAGGAGAGGTTTCCTGGCAGCATGCCGTGATGGTAAGCCAAGTTCTTTCTGAAGTCGATGTCGAATAAAGCGCTCAGATACGTCTTAAAGCTTAAAGAACATCACGAAGTTCTGATTTTATTTCTTTGGATGTATTTGTTGGTTTTATTAACACCTCACGCTTTACTAGTTTATCAGTACGCAAACTCGTCTTTCTAGGCCTCCCAGAGCGAGATTTGTGAGTTGGAGTTTTAACATCACCATTATTTTTATGAACAGAAATCTCAAAATTAACTGAACTTTGAGCTATGTCTAATTGTTTTGCTGTTTGCCTTTGTGATTTGCTACACTTATGTAAAGCAATAATAGAACCAATTTTATCAATTTTTAAATGTTTTTTAGCACTCATTATGAATATTGTAAAAAATAGAACACTTTTAGCAACCAGAGTCCGAAATTGAGAATTCTAAAAAACTAGCAAAATTTCAAGAAACGACCACTCACAACGGAAGCATACATCACCTCAGTAAGGATGCCGCAAGAGGACCGATATATATCGATATTGATATTTTTTTCGATAGTATCGAAAAAATATCGATAATATTTTTTCCACCTATATATCGATATATCGATATTTTATTTTCAGTTCGAATCAACGATATTTTTTTTTTTATCAACCCCGAAAATATTGTAGCGGACACTTTTTTCATAAAATAACATTTAAGCAAAATGTGTGTATTTTTCGGCTCGTTTGGATGATGGGGACATTTTGTCTGACTCAGGAGGAGGAGGAGGGAAGAATGTCAGATGATCATACAAGAGAAGAAGTAGAGGCCTATAGCGGAAGAGCAATTTTAATGAAATATACCTATTGCGTATTTTACTTTTCAAATTAGATATTTATAAAAAGTAATGAAGGTATCCTATATAATACAGGACAATTCTAGTTTTGATGTTAAGGTTAAATCTTTAATTAAATTTTAATTTAATTTGAAATTAGAAATGTTTAAGTTTATATGCGAAGATTTTCTACTTTACTCGAAGCTTTATTCCCTCTGTAAAATCACCTCCACTGCTAATTTAGGGCCATGATTAGTGTTTACTTTAAAAAGTAATATATATATATATATATATATATATATATATATATATATATATATTATATATAATATTATATACATATATTTTATATTTAAATTTTTTATTTTATTTTTTAACTCTATTTTTATATATATATATATATATATATATATATATATATATATATATATATATATATATATATATATATATATATATATATATATATATATATTATATATATAAATTAACATATATATATATATATAAAAAATATATATATATATATATATATATATATATATATATATATAATATATATATATACTATATATATATATTATGACAGTTGGTTCGTACGGCAGATTGAGTCATAAACCAACTAAATCCTTAAATGAAAATTGAACTACGAAAGATTTTGTGAGCGGAAGATTTTTATTCTTGATTGGTTTCGTGAAAGGAAGTGATGTGAGAAAAAAAAGGTAATAAAATAATATGATATAGTGGTACGATAAGTTTCAATTGAGAGGCAGTTTTTGGTAAACGAAATTATAAAAGATGACGAATGTTGAAAAGTCGATTGGTCATAGGAGATATAGAAAGAGGATCAGGTAAATGTTTTTAGTACCAGTAATGAGCAGAATTAGTTAAATGGTATTGAAAGTAATAGAGACATACATAAAGCCAAAAACAACAATTATAACAGATAAGTAGAAAGGCTACAATTGTCCTAAGAAGAAAGAGTTAAACCTAACCTAACCTAACAAAATAACCTATACCTACCTAACAACTAACCTCCTAACCTAACTAACCTAAGTAACCTACGTCCTATATATAATAATATATATATAATATATATATATTATATATTATATATGTTTAGATACAGCATTTTTATATCTGTGTAAAAATATAATTATTTTGCCCTATATTAATATAATATTTTTGCTTATTTAATATATATATATATATATATATATATATCTATATATATATATATATATATATATATATATATACTATATATATATATATATATTATATATATATATATATTATATAACTTACGAAAACATAGAATAAAAAATGTTTTCATTCAAAATTAAAAAAAGTAAAATTTTCAAGCAGGAAGGAGGAGGAGGAGAGGGTCTCCGCTGCCAGAAGAAGTACCAAATTTTGAGGCTTCAGATATTATTCATGTATTATTTTTAATTAATTTAATTAATCAATTTTAATCTTATTTTATTAAATAAATAAAATTTTTTTTCTTTGCCGGTATTAAAAATGGCCGCTGAATTCAAAAATGTATTCAGTTTTTAAGTAACTATCGCAGTTTTAGATACAGGTGTCAGGTACTCGGGACGCTGGCCATATACTATATATATATATATATATATATATATTATATATAATATAATATACTATATATAATAATATATATATATTATATATATATATATATATATATATATATATAATATATATATATATATATATATATATAATATATATATATATATATATATATATATATATATATATATATATATTATATATATATATATATATATATATATATATATATATATATATATATATATATGTGTGTGTGGCCCTCTAATTATTCGAGATTCTTCTTTCTCAATTGGCCACAATGGAGGAATTTTAATAACGCACCAATTCGTAAAGAGTTTATTATTGCATCCTAAATTACTGGTCCCAAAAAAAACCTATATAAAAACAATGGAAAACACATTATAAATTAAATGTTCTTTAAAATAATGAGTTTACTAAATATTAAATAAGTAAGTAATTTTTTAATTAGTTAATTAGTAATTAATATAATATTCCAAATATATCAATATAAATATTTCATGAATACAGAAAAATCATTTAAAATAAATACATCAAAAATTCTCCAATATTACAATTAATATTTCAAAGATAATTTAACAAATATATTTCATTAGTATTGTCAAACATCTTTATTTTTTAAAACAATAAAATATTACAAAAGATTATTATTATTATTTTACAAGTTTAGAACTCTCTTTATTTCGATGTCGAAGATCATAGTTAATCTTCATCACTTATTATTATTATTATTACTATTACTCTTATATTATTATTATTATATTATTATTATTATTATTATTGATTATTTAAAGTAATTACCTTTGTCCAATCGATGGAAATGTTTTTAAGTGAGAAACTTCCTTGAATATACTCAAGTGAAATATCAAAAAGGTTTCGATATTTTTAATATTTGAGATTTAAAAAGAAAAAAGGAAAAACAATATACGGCTTTGTTAATGTTTTATGATATAAATATCCTATATAATATGTTCAAAGAATGCATATTATATATATTTTAATTTTTAAGAAAAACTTCTATTAATTTTCGCGCCTTGACAACACTACTTAGCGCTATTCTTTAGCTGTTATCTAAGTGGTTGTTCGACCCAAACAAATGATTTTTCCTATGATCCAACCCTTCTTAAAAAATCGTTTCTCAAAACCCTCTCTAATGCCCCTACTCAATTCTCCTCTTAAACCCCTAAAAGTTTCTCGCCTCATTCCCCATGTAATCTCTCTTGTCTCCCTGATTCCTCCAACTTTTTTGGAAATCGTTGTTTACAGTTTTTACGAAAAGAATGCCGAGTCAAACAATAAAAAGGTATTAAATGAAAAAGTTATTTAGAACAAAAATGTTGAAAGGTGAGGAAGTGTAAACAGAAAACTATGATAGAAATGGATTATGAAGCAAAATTTGTTTTTGAATTGTACGTTTTAAGTATCAACAAACTGAGTTTTTTGTTTCAAATATTGTGAAATAATTTTACAATAAGGATTTTACAATAAGGACTCTGCCTCAGAAAATTAAAATTCATAAGGATTTTAATTCTAATAGTATTATAAACATACAATTCAAAATAAATGCAGAAAGGGTATTAGTCATGTAGAAAGGATATTAGTCCAAATTAGCAATATTAGAATATAATTCCACTTCTTGAGAAGTAGATCGCCTATATGGAATAGGTGGTGGCATAGGAGGTTTGGGTATTAATGATTGTCTAAATTTTATGGGAGGTTGTACCAAGGGTCCAATTTCAATTTGATTCTGTGGGGAATTTTGAACTGGGGTTACCTCTAATGAAATTGTTGAAATGGGTATATTTTGCAATGGAATATCTTGGGGTTCTTGATTTAATTCTTTCAAACATTTTCTACACAATGCTTTTCTATAAGACCAAGTCAAATAAATAATCACTATGATGAAAATGAATAAAATAATACTAGATGTTCCTCCACCGATATATGGGATTAATTTAACTTGAGAAAGATAAGGAGTTAATGGGTGGATGGTATTATTAATGTTGTCTAGTCTTTTATTCCACTGAACTTCCTTCATTATTTGAAATTTTGGAAACAATGCTGAAGAGATGTTGGGTAAAGCAACATGAGTTAAAAAATTAAACAAAACTTTATCAGATTGGGCAATTAATGAAGTTAATGAAATATTTTTCTCTAAATGAATGGGATTTTTAAATTGATAATTAGCAGAGGTAAAAGTACAACCGTGAGGAATATTAAAAATAAAATTATTTATATGCTGTACGGAATGGGGTCTTTCGCAGGATATAGAAGCTCTAATTTTTTCTGCAAAAGATATAATAGTGAAATGTCCTAGGGTTACTGTGAAGGGTTCTTTTGATTTAAAGATAGCTATAGGACATGACGAGAAATTAGTATATAGTTAACAAAAAGCGATAGCAACATGTTTTGTCATCAATGGATGTACAAGGTTGTGATGAGGGCAACTGCTGTTTCCCTAGGGGTTACGACCCAATAATGTGACCGAATTTCGGCAAATAAGATTTTCCTTCTGAACTACTATACGAGTTTTGCGTTGGTGTATTAACTGTCGAACGGACTTTCATTGTGGAATGAAGTTGGGAAATTGGGAAATAAGCTTGTATGCAAATAATTTCTAATGCTTGCCATTGGATAACGTAATTTCACATACGATTAGTGGTTGAATTTTATAGTCTCGAGTATGTGGCAAAATGACTCAGTCATGTATTCGCTTCTAATGGTATGGCCAATAGGCATGTAGATTGTTGGGTAGTTGTGCTGTCATTTCTAGTATATATGAGTAACAAAAAAAGTCGGGTCGCGTAGTTGATTCATTAGTTTCTTGTTTATCGGTATTGTAATGCAGTGTAACTAATCTGATGATCACATTGATTCCCTTGACTGAATGTTCAAATAATGTACGTATTGATTTGATACTATACCAAATAGGTCTTAGGGCCTGATTGAGTGTGGTTGGTTCTAATGATTTGATGTTCGGAAAAGCAAATTATTATCTAAGTTACGCGATTAGTGTTGAATATTCCTTGATAGATGTTTGGTAATTGACTTTAATATGTTCTTCTAAGCTTTCATTAACGATAATAAATTTGAATGTACTCCAGCAAGTTTCCGGCTATAGTGATTATCGTTCTTTCACGCTTAAAATTTTAATTTGTTATCGTTCGCTCCGGGATATCCAAATAAAGATATTAGTAATAGCATCTCCTGCCCAATGAGAAAGCAGCTTTTTGAAACTCTTGTTTGTGAGTGAAACCCATGGCAAGCTTTTAGAGAGTGTTAACAACGTGAGGTGCTAATTGGTTATCGAGAGTGAGGGAGTGAGGTAGTTCTCTAGCTGAGGATTCGCTCGTGAATCAAGCGTCTATCGATAGTAATTCGTACGTGGTCATTGTAGATAAAGAAGTGCGGGTGTCGAAGAAGGCCAGTGGAGAATGATAGAGAGTTTTAAACATGAGATAGGAGCATACTTGAATGAAGTGAGGACGCAGGGATATCTGACGATACCGCACACGCGACGCTCCCGATCCGTAGCGCGTGCGAGGCCGATGGTTAGGTTGATCAAATAGAAATTCACAAGAATAAGCCGATTGATTTTATATTGAAGAGGAAGAGGGAACTGCACGGTAGCATGACTGTCTGTATAGAACAGATTTACATAATAATAGTTGTTCAACTGTTAACATTACAGCTATGAGATCCAGCGGTGAACAGACAGGACAGCACAGAGACGTGGAAGGAAAGAATTAAGAATGGCGAATATACGCCATTACAACTAGGAAGGATTTAGAAAGTAAGAGGGCACGCTAGAGGCGCCGAAGCCATTTAGACCATATAGATGCCAATTGTGAGCATGCTCGCGGGTCTTTATCATATATGCACTAAAACAATGGAACAGTGGGTCGGTGAGTCTGGTCAACTATGACTATTACATGCGTCGATGGCGATAGGCGTAGCCGAGGAATCAAAGATACAACAAGTCAAATATCTTCAGGATGAAACACTTACTATTCAGGCCGCGGAATGATACAAATGATACCCGTGGCAGTACTCGTTGGTTTTCTTCATCTAGATGTTAGTAGGAGGCTGAGGCTATGGAGCAGTGGGATGTGATAAGACTGCAGGTCAGAAATAATGCAAAACTGGATGTAACATGTTTCATATTCAACCTGAAATGAGTATATCAGAAGCTTATCGATTTATAAATGAGGGCTCGCCGTTTTATTAAAGTAACATTAAAATGATTAATTAAATGTATTAAATTCTTTTTAAGTTACCTATGATTATACTCAGAGTTTCGTTAATTTTAAAAATTAAAATTGGAATCAAGTTTGAGGAGTTACGTGTTCTGATAAATAATTTAATTAATGAAATCAATTTATTGAATCTTGGATAGATAAACTAAAGATAATAATCTTTAACATTCTATTATAAATAATGAAAATTAAATTAACTGAAGATTAAGTAAAACTTAAAAATGTAGCATTCTGATTATCATGAATTAAAATTAATTTAAGATTATATAACATGAAGCTAATTAATATTAATAAAAGCTGATTATAGCATAAGGCTAATTCTGAATTAAAATCAAAATTAAAAAAAATAAAAGCAACTAATATAAGATTAAGCTAAATTATACTTAAGATAAATTAAAAAATAAAGCAAATAAATATAGCTTAAGGCTAATACTTAATCAAAATTAATTAAAAGATTCTTAATATTAAATAAACCATCTGATTATATTTATTATTCTAATATTAAAACGAAATTTTTTCGATTTTTATTTGTTTTTCTTTTTAAAATAAAAAATAATAATAAAACATAAAAAATAAAAGTATATAAGGTAATAGAACGTTTCTTAAAGTCAAATTTTTCATTTTTTATGGATTTTTTTTTTTTTTTTTTTGTTTCAAAAAGAAAAGACCTGGGGGCAAAAAAAAATTATCCGAATGAATTCGTAACGGACATAATAAATATAAAATAGTGAGAACTTATTACTTAAAAGATTAAGAATAGAAAAGGGTAAATGTGTATTTTGTGTATTGTAATTGTAATAGAAATATAAAAACTTAAAACTAAAGGTTTATGAACACAAATAAAATAAATGAAATATTTATTTACAAAAAGATTTTTTTACAATTCTAAGAGATTTTAACTCTTAGGGAGGCAAGTAGTGGAGTGTATTTCCTCTTCTAGTCATCTCTAATGGCAAAACAACTGGAGGTCTCTTTAACATTGGTTCAGACGACCATTTGTTGTTTGTATCAGTTTCTCTTGGTGATCTTGTGGTAGAAGGTGAAGGAGAATTTTTGCTCTAGTTTGCTTTGTTTGGTACTTCTTCGTAACGCTCTGTTCCACCTACCCTGCGGACCTCTGAATTGCTAGGGTGAGTGTCTATACGACGGATTTCTCTTGCTCCCCTATCAAATGCATCTTGGGCTTGCAGATGTTGATAAATCTTATTTCTTCTGGAGTGTGTTACGTATCATCAATCTTTGGAAGTGCTTTCAGAACTTGGCACAATTATCCCCTAGTTTCCATCTGCAAGTGTGTTACCAAAGTATCCTTCTTTAACTTTTTGCGCTGCTCAGTGACGGCTGGTTCTCGTGTCAGAACTAGTCCGACGCGGAAGATATGAATCTCCGATTGTCCCTGATTCGGTGATAGAGAGCCGGTTCTATAATACCTCTTACTTGAGTTCTTGTTTGTGGAGTAGAATTCATCAATCTACTTCCTTGAGGAGTATCAGGTATTCTTTGGTTACAAGAAGTTTGTGTTTCTTCTACAGGATTCTGTTGTTCTGGTGTTGAATCCTCTGGTATAACGTTTTGTTCATCATAAAAATTAGGGGGAATCCACGAAGAAGTGGTTGGAGATTCTTGATTATCTATCTGTCGATCTACTTCTTCAGGTTCCATACTTGTTCTTTCTGTTGTAACTTTCGGGGAATCCAATGTTTCTTGAATTGCATCTGGATTCCAAATCTCATCATTATCAAATGAAAAATGAGATTCTGTATCTTATGTCACTGATTATCTTTACCATGTATCTGCCGGTGAATCCGGAAATAATTTCGTTGAAATTTAACACAGAACAGCAAATTAGCTTATTTTGGCGCTCCTTTTTTGATTTTCATATAAAACAGGACCTTCCAAATCTTTTGTTCAACTTTAGAACTTCTGTTCTGGTTTTTACACAAGCATTTACAAAATAAATAATCGCCTCTTTCAATTCTCTTTGTGTGGCATGTTTGTGTTGGCTGGGTTCCAAGTAGCTTTCAAAATTGTTTTGAATCTTTTCTTCTAGAGCTTTCTCATTGCTAATCTCTGAATATGCTTTCCATTCTTTCCACTACAGACAACATCATAACCTCATTTCTGATATGAATTTTCCTTTCCGATTTATTTGTAAATGGAGAGACATAATCAGGCATCTCGTAGGGAAGTCTCTTTATATATCCATGCAGGACAAAATGTGGAGATGATCCAATTGATCGATTATACGATGTGTTGATAGCTATTTGAGCAAAAGATAGGTATTTTGACCAATCTCTATGATTATCCTTTACGAAATGACGGAGGAAATTTTCAATATCTGCATTCAATCTTTCAACTACACCATTTTGACTTGGTTTGTAGGGCAGAATATTAACTTTTTTTATCCTCCAAGCCTTACATAGCTCTTTGAAGGCAGCTGAAGTAAATTCTGGGGCATTGTCCGAGGCTAAAATTTCTGGGCTCGAATGCCGACATATTACTCTTTCTTGTAAAGCTTGAGCAAATTCTTGGCTCGTTCTTGTCTTACATGCGACTAATTCACAGTATCGAGTCAAAACATCTCTGAAGACGAGAATGTGTTTGGCTCCTGAAATTGAACATGTGGGAAGTTTTCCTATGCTATCCACGTGTACTCTAGAAAATGGAGTATAAGGAAGAGGCCATCTGTTTATTTCAGCTTTTGGAGGCCTAGGACCTTTAACCTTAGCACATGACACGCACTGAGAACAGTACTCCTTTACTAACTTACTTAGATGAGGAAAAACGTATCTTTCTCTAACTCGTTTTTCAGTCCTCTGCTGTCCTCCATGCCCACTTCCAAGTGAAGAATGGCACTGATCTATGACTGAGTAGATCATGCTATCTGGTACTTGTATTACATAAGGTTCTTTTCGGGTTGCATAGTACAACACTTTCTTATGGAAAATATGTGGATAAGTTTTAGGGTTTTCCTTAGCCCACTTAACTAATTCTTTTAATCTAGGGCAATTCTCTTGTTCCCTATTAAAAGTTTCTTTCGTTAAAATAAAATCTTTTCTTGGTAAGATTGGTTTCTTTTCTCCTTTGAAAAAATAAACGTTTGGAGCTTTTGCTGGGTGCCTGCTCAAATAATCAGGCGGTATGTTAGTTTTTCCCGTCTTATACTTTATAGTTGGCGAAAAACTGTTCACAAACAAATTCCAACGGGCTAGGCGTCCCGTTTGTTGTTTGTTGCGAAATATAAAGCAAAGAGGTTGATTATCAGTTAATATGGTGATGGGATAACCAAACACCGTATTTTTAAACTTCTGTAGTGAGAAGACAACAGCCAAACATTCCTTTTCTATAATATCATAGTTGAGTTCACTGCCTCTTAACACTCTTGACACAAAAGACAACGGTTTTTCCTTGCCGTCATCTGACATTTGGTAAAGAACTCCTCCTATTCCGTAGTCACAGGCGTCTGTACCTATAAAAAATGGCTTGGAATAATCTGGAAAAGTTAACTGAGGTTGCACCACAAGCTTCTCTTTTAAGAGCTCAAATGCTTTTTGGTGTTCTTCCTTCCATTCAAACTTAACACTCTTTTTTATTAAGTTATATAATGGTTTCGCAATTAGTGCAAAGTCACTAATTAAAAAACGAAAATACGAGAAAAATCCTAATAAAGATTGTGTTTCCTTAACACTTGCTGGAGGGACGAAACTCTTCATCGATTCTATCTTCGCTGGATCTGGTGAAATTCCGTCTCTTCCTATTTTAAATCCTAAGTACAAAACCGAAGTTTGGAGAAAATGACATTTAGTCAATTTAACTCTCAATTTATTTTCTCTAAACGCAGTAAAAACTTTCTTTAAGTTTTCAAAATGTTCTGCCTTATTTTTACCCATGATTAAGACATCATCTAAATACACTTGGGCAATAGGTCCTAATAAATGGTTCAACGCGACTTGCATTGTCCTAGCATAGGTACTTGGGGCATTGCGGTGCCCAAATAATAATCTGGTTGGGCAGAATAATCCTTTCCTTGTACGGAAAGCCATTAATTTCTGTGTTTCTTCCTCGACTTCGAGGGAATGGTAAGCATCTATCAAGTCACAGCTAGTAAAAATTGTACTACCTCCCAGGGACGAAAATATCTCGTCAATCGAGGGCAATGGGTACACATCTGGGACGCTGAAAGAGTTTAAATACCGATAGTCTATACAGACTCTTGGTTTGTTAGAGTTCTTTTTGGCCACCACCAGTAGAGGTGAACTATGTGGCGAATAGCAAGCTTTAATATATCCTTTCTTTAAAGCTGCATCTGTAAAATTATCTATGTCTTCCAGGTAGCGATGTGGGAGACGATACTGTTTTCTAAAAATGATCTTTGGAGCATCTGGAGTAAGTTCTATTTCAAACTTCTGTATGGGACACACAGGAACTGCATCATCATCTAGAGCAATAACGTCCTTGTATTCCATTAACAAATCAAGAAGTTCTTCTAAATGCTCAGGTTTCTGTAAAATAGAAACATCTGCTTCTTCTTTACTCAAATTATCTGTTATAATAATTTCTCTGTATGCATTCTTCAACTGTTTATTTGATAAATTTTCTGAGCAGGTTACTATACATGTAGATCCTATCTGCTTATTCTCTGTAGCAATAGCAGTTTTATTAAAATCTTTTTCAATAATTTCTAAAATAGGATGACATTTACCTATGTTTTTATTTCTTCTTAAATAAAAAGGCTTGTCACTTAGATTAATATAACTCAAAATAACTTCATTGTTTCTAACTGGGCATACAGAGTTTGCAAAATATAATGGCCCTAAGGAAAAAGCAGGTGTTATTAAACACTTCTTTTCCAGTTTCAAATCTTCTTTACTCTCAGGTCTGACTTTCAAGTAACCATAAGATTGAGCAGGTGCCATGGTTTCTTCTATTAATAGCAATTGAACTTCTATTTCTTCATCTGCTATGAAAGGTCCTTCCTTTACCGGAGGAAGTTGTGAATTTTCTTTGTTCTCTTGATGAACAATATTATTCTTATTTATTTCTACCTTTGTAGGCTTTTCCAATGAGCCTTGCGTAATAACTCTCTTTGTAGGCTTTTCAATAGAGCCTCTCTTAATTACTGGTTTACAATTATCACTGTAATTGTTTAATTTAAACTTATCATTTATATTAGAATTATTATTTATATCTTTCTTAGTTATCTTTTCCTCTTGATTCATGAGAAAATAACTTCCTAACCTGGCAAAGATTTTAACTTTAATTTCGTTATCCTCTTCTTTAAGATTTAATTTCGATGAAGAAAGGTCTATTGTTATAGGTAGATTAGCTAAAATACTTGTACCTAATAAAATTCCATTCCAAGCTCCAGTGCTTCCAGTCTTACACACTAAAAAGGTAACTGGGTAATACTGTTGGTGTAGTCTTAAAAGTAGATCAACTTCTCCTATAGGATGGATCATCTGAGTTCCAATCCCTTGAACTATAATACTAGCTTCTTTAAGAGACAGTTTGAATCTTCCTTCTCTTTCTATTTCCTTTAATCTATCCAACGATATCAAACAGGTTGTGCTCCCCAAATCTAGTAGGCTATGAACTTCAACCTCGTTCTGACCTTTTGCTGGAGTCAAAAATATTGACAAAAAATAATGACATCCCAATTTTGGGGGTCTAATTCCTACACCAAAGAAGCTAGAGGTTACTATAACACCTCTCTTCTTTAAGCTTGAAGTATTTTCTTTAATTACTGTTCTATTTACCATTTCTTCATTTAAATCTTTGCCAGAACTAACTCAAAAATTTGGTTCTCTTGTAGAAAGATCGGGTTGAAAAAACTGTTCGTTCTCTTCTTCTTCATCTTCAGCTTCAGATATTTCTTCATGTTCTGGATCTGCTTGATGATTAGAGATCAGGTGAACTCTGGTCGTTTTCTTAGGACTCTTACCTTGATAGCTACGCTCATTCTTTGAGTAAGAGTTTGGCTTTCTAGTATTTGAATCATTTTTAATCTCGACTCTTCGAGCTTTGACCCCATTATCAAAATCAGTGGGGTTATTATATGGTATTACCATATTATTTTCATTTTCATTAGGGATCCACACAGGGGCATTCTTGCAATTAGACGTCGAACCCCGGGCATGGAACTTTCTACATACTCTACAATATGTGGTATTCCAACCACAGTTTCGGGAATGGTGACCTAAAGATTCACATTTTAGGCAATAGTCCATTGACTTTATTTCTTTACTGGAGAGTTTCTTAACTACTCCCTTATTAGGTCTTATATTTGGAGAAGGGCTTGTCCTTTTTCCTGAAAATTTAGAAGTATTCTTTTTATTACTCCATTCCATGGTTCTGTTCCTCATGGAAGGGTTATATGTAGTTCTTTCTTTTCTAACTTCACTGTTATTAGTGCTATTGTTCTCTGTATAGAATACTCTAGCTGTATTTCTTCTATCTTGTTCAGCTCTATGGTTAGTTTGGAACAAGACTCCTTCTTCTATCTGGCTGAGTTTCTCCAAAATTTCTACGAAACTCAAATCTGGATTAAAGACTTTTAAGACTTTTTCTCTAAGTCTTCGATGATCTCTGAGCTCTTCCATACTCTCTAAAATCTTAGTCATAATTAAGATATTTATCTGTTGAGAAGTAAATCCAAAGGAAGTCTCAATATCTATGAGTTTTCTCTGATATTCCCAAAGGAGATTCTTCAACTCCAACATGAATTCAGTAAGAGTTACATGTGGTCTCCTTTGAAATTTCATGAACTGTTTCAATAAACAGAAGATTGTCTCGGTTTTTTCTGGTTTGAGAAAAATCTTCAGTTGAATCAAGAAGTCTTCTAGGGTCTTACACCTCGAGAAGCTATTGTCTTTGAGAATGTACTGTGGCGGGCCTCTGATGTGAAATCAGAAGAGATTGTAGTCTTAGCATAGTCTATTTTTTGACGTTCAGTGATTAGGCCTAACGTGCGTATCTTCTCTTGCAACGTCGAAAGGTAATCTTCAAACTTAATGCCTACCCAAACTTGGGTCTTGGTGTTTCTTCCATACAATTTTAATTCTTTAGGCAATTCTGGAAGTGGAGGGGCATACGCAGCGTTGGGATAATATCCTCCATAAGGGGGTCCATATGGGTATGGATTGTAACCAGGTTGCATTGTAGGAAGGGGTTGTTGCCAGCCTGTGTAAGGTGGCTGCATATTTAAAGGATTATTTAAAGTATTTTGGGCTGGTCCCCACGGATTCTGAGGTTGTCCTCCATATAAAGTATCACTTGCTTGGTTCTGTCCCCAAGTTCCACTAAACTCACTTCTATTGTTAAATATTTCTGTTTGGCCATTCCAGGAAGGGTAAGTTTTCTTTTTATTTGAAGGGGGAGTGGCCCCCGATGCATTTAAATGTATATTAAAAGTATTGTCCAAAACATTCGTCTTTTGGAGCACCTTAGGTATTCTTGCTGTATTTTCTGTATTTCCTGGTTGATGCCAGTCCCAAGCTGTTCTCTGATTTGGGTTTAACGACATTGTATCAATGTTAGAAGGAGGTAGATATACTGGAGGAAGTCCCATATCCTTTTGTGTGGGTTCCCTTATCTTGGGTTTTGCTCCTGTATTCTCTTCTGTTTTCTGTCCATCAGTAGTCTTTACTTCTGTTACATTATGTTCTTCATCTTGATTAACATCTTCTGTATTATCTTCTTTATTTGTATTATCCATGTTCTCATTCATGTTCTCTGTTGAATCATCATTTTCTAAGTCTTTATTTTCCCCTTCAGCTCTTCCTGAAGCTCCATTAGGGTCAACTGGTCCGGCTATAGCCCTTTGAACCAGGTAGCAGAGAATGAGAAATAATGTAGAAAATATGAAGACTGTAAAGACTATTGGTTCAAACATAGTCATGATTAATTGTTAATTAATTTAAATTAATCAAATAAAAAAAAACTAAGTTCTCAAACTGTTTCTAAAAAATAAAAAAAAACTAAAGTCTCAAAATATTTTTCAAAGTTTCAAAAAAAAACCTAAGTTTTCAAAAATATTTTTTCAAAGTTCCAAAAAAAAAAAAACGCTAAGTTTTCCAAAATATTCAAACTGTTTTCAAATATTTTCCAAAAATTTTCTATGTTCAAAGAAAATATGTAAAGTTCTATTTAAACTCAAACAAAAGAGTTTATTAACTTTTAATTAAATAATTAAAATTATTTTATTCGATTTTAATTATTAATTACTGTTTAAAGTTAATCACTATTAAATTTAAAAATTAAAATTTAATCACTTTAGATTCTAAGTTCAGAAATAAAAATAATTTTCTTTCAAAATTATTTAAAGTTCAAAAATAAAAATAATTTTCTTTCAAAATTATTTAAAAAAATATCAAAGGTCTATTGATAATTATATTTAATTAATTCTCTGTAATTAATTATTTAAGAAACAACTATCCCCTTTTTCAAGTCGGGTGTGTTCTTAAAATGTTAAAGGTCAACTTATTTGTTCTATTGTTCTTCAAAGTTCTTCAAAGTTCTTCAAAATTCTTCAAAGTTCTTCAAAGTTGTTCTACGTTCTTCTATTAAATATTTTCTAAGTTGGAATCAATCCATTTATTTACCAACAAATTTATTTTTCCAATTCTGTTATAAATTGTGGCTTTTATAATCTTTGTTGCAGTAGAATAATTTTTAAAATATTTCAAATCAGTAAAATAAATTTCCAAATTTTCTGTAGCTAAATATAACAATTCTGTTATTTTTAGGTCAAAAATAATAATTTCTAAGGGTTTTAGGTCAAAAATTACATTATTTTCTGTATTTTTGGTCAATTTGGGCAATTTGACCTTTCGTGACCTTTGGTGACCTTTGGTGACCTTTGGTGACCTTTTGACCTTTGGTGACCTTTCGTGACCTTTGGTGACCTTTGGTGACCTTCCGTGACCTTTGGTGACCTTTGGTCCTAGTGACCCTTACTGGGTGGTCTGGGGTCTAACCCAAAAGGTTTTACCTTACTTTGATAATTATTAATTATGTTATTGCTAAATTACGGATTTCCGATAATTAAAAAAAACTTATTTTTTAATTCACTCAAAAAAAAAAAAAAAAACACTTTTTTATTTTCACTAAAAAAAAAAAACGGAAAAAAAAAGGGGTTAAAAATAACGATTTCGCTTTTTTACCACCTGAAAATATTCGCGGGGCTACGACAAATATAATTGGTAAATAATTATAATGAAAAGTAATTAATAATTTATTATTAATAATAATAATGGGATATAGATATATATATATATTATATATATATATAATATTATATTATTATATTATATATATATATATATAATTATATAATATAATATATATATATATATATATATATATATATATATATATATATATATATAAAAATCTTGTAAATATTCGCGGGACTTACGACAAATGTCAATTTAATGCATAATATATAAAAAAAACAAAAACGAAATTTTTACCTCCTGTAAATATACGCGGGGTTACGACACAAATATAATTAATAAATAATTATAATGAAAAAGTAATTAGTAGATTTATAATCAATAAAAGAAAAAACGATATATATATATATATAAAACGATGTGTGTGTGTCTGTTGTATGTGCATATAATGCCGCACGAGAAAGGAAAGAAATGAGGGAAAAAAATGAACGAAGAAATGAGTGGGGGGAAGAAGTGAACGAAGAAATGAGGGGATCAATTGGGCCAAGACTTCAATCCCTCACTCTTGGAGGCGATATCCCTTTCCCCTGTATTCGAATCTCCAACTCAATGACGATCTCCCTTCCCTCCGGATACTCCAATATCAGCGCCTATTTTTTCCCTTCCCTCCGAATACTCCTTACGTCCCATTCATATATTATTGAATGAACATAACCAATTCATGCACACACATATTTTGACATAACATCTTTCAAGACTTGTCGTATTGTATACTGTTGCTGTTTTTGCTCTTTAGTAATCTTCTACTAGCTCTAATTACTTTACTAATTATGATAAACGAAAATTTTTTTCACTAAACTGATTTACTAACTCTGTACTTTCATTTAGTAAAATAAAAAAAAAATTAATTAATCTAATCTTAATTACTTAATTTACAGGTGTCAATTGCATAATTTTTCTATATATATCTTAAAAGAACTTTCCTCAGAAACCATATAAAAGAAAAAAAATGCAATTAAACAATTTTTTGTATTATTTTTCTAGTAATTTTGCCTTTTTAAAAAAAAAACAAAAAAAAACATACAAAAATGCAGACAATAATGTCATTAATCAAAAATTAATTATTTAATATATTCTTTATATATTAAAATGTCTCTAGAATTTTGGTTATTTTCTATTTTTCACTCATTATATTAAGTAGCTCTTTTTCTATGGCTATCATGGGGAATTTTATCTGTCACCCATTTTTTTTTTAAAAATTTGTTTTGTAATTTTTGGAAAATACTATCTATATTTGCACAATTTCCTATCTCATTTATTGAAACTTATACATAATGAATATGCTTGCATATTAGACCCAAAGGTGCCAATATGCCCATACCACTTGTATATAGTTTCCTAGCTAATTTAAACTTTAGTGTGAAATTTGTTTTGTGTGTGAAAAATAATTTCTGTACTCACAGTCCTCAAATTGGTTTTCCACCTTTAAACTGCTTGGCAAAGGTTTAGATTTGGGAACATCTGTTAGTGACAAAGAAGTCACCCTCAAGAAATTGGTAAAACAGTGGGCACTTGTAGACTCAAAAGATTTCCATAGGTTCGTGCAAGAAGCGAATCTCTCATCCAAGACACAGTAACCACTTTGAATGATGAGAAGATTACACCTTCCAATATCCGACGCAAGCGAAGCCAATTGTGGCCCTCTAATTATTCGAGATTCTTCT
>JABUQX010124279.1:0-7500 GCA_015478945.1 Trachelipus rathkii | reverse complement strand
AGCGCCCCCCAATTTTTTTTACTTTACCAAAACTTAAAAACCACAAAGACATTCATTACTTTAATTAATTTAATTATAGTGTGCTATATTAGTCTGGTCTGGAGTTTAAACTTACATTTTAAACGAGACTTTTTTACCAGTGAGAGCAATTAAAACGCAACTTTATATTATTAAGAATATCTTTTATTCAATTTAAAACAAACATAATCAATTTTAATTTTAAACAAATATAATCAGATTTAAATTTAAAACTAATCTAATGTGAAGGATAAATCTAATGATTTTTAACAAGTTTATATATATATATATATATATATATATATATATATATATATATATATATATATATATATATATATATGCCTTAACACTAATACTTTTCCTGCTCATAATATAACATATATACTATATGCTATATATATATATATATATATATCAGCCAACTTGCTCCTCTCCTCTATATATATATATATATATATATATATATATAGTATAAATATAGTATAAATATAGAATAAAAACTAAAATTTATACAATCAAATAGGGCAGAAATATGAATTAAAATTACTAAATAATCTATGTTGTGTAGTAGGTAGGGTTTAATTTCAGTGAATTTAAAATATTAAGTAGATGAAATTACAAACCAGCCATCGCCCCCCTAAACCACTTCAACAGCCCCCATTTTTTTCTAGGCCCTTTACCGCCCCCCTCTAGGCCTCCAGCGCCCACAAGGGGGCGTTATCGCCCACTTTGAGAAAGACTGTGTAAAAGCAATATTTTACCACTTAAAAATAACAAATACTTTATTTGCTAACAATCTAATAACAAAAATAAACTAAATATATTAAAACGGAACCTAATGATGTAAACTGTTCTGAACAATCGAAATAGAAATAGGCTAAAATTGATCATCTCCTAAAAGAGGCAGATATAAAAAATAAAAATGGTCATAAATTTTCCACCACATATTTTGAGTTCCATTACTTTATATAGTATGCAATAAACAGTAAAACTAGTCTGTAACCTTGGATTGAAGTCAGTCAGGGAATTAAGTATTAAAGCTAATTTTAAGTATTTGAGATTTTAAATTAAACTTACGGGTGAGAAATATAAATAAGGTAAAATTTATAGGTCAAATAATTGTAAATAAAATATGAAAAATAATTTAAATAATTTTCTTTTAAAATAGTAGCTAAAAGTTCCCTAAATGAAGTGCCTAAGCTAATTACGGATTCTGGCTCTATTTATCTGTCTATTGACTTTCTGGACACCTGATTTAGAAAAGAGTTGTTTGGTTGAAAACTTCAGACTGTATTTCAAGTCAATAAAAAAAAGATTGTAAGCTTTCTTTCAAGAAAAAGAGTCTATTATCGTTTTGTAAGAAATTTTCTCATTTTCTCCTTTAATATAATCTAAAACTACAATTTCCTTCCAAGTAAGGATCCTATCCCTCATATAATTTACTGAAGATTCTTTGAAGAAACTTGAACTTGACACAATTACTACTAAGCTCCGTGAAAACAGATTCAAATTACAACTAAGAGCCGACATAATCAATCATTTTTTAAATTTAAAGGTTAGATGTTAGGTTTTTTAAGTGTTTTTATATTTGCATTTTTATATTTCATATATATATATATATATATTTATATATATATATATATATATATATATATATATTATATATATATATATATATATATATATATATATATATATATATACATATCTGTTCTTATATATTGGTTTTGTCTATGTTCATTTTTACATATTGCATTTTTATATTTCGCAAACTGTCTGCCATGCACAGATTCAAATAATTTGAACATAAATAAATAAAATATATATTGCATTTTTATATTTCATAAGCGTTACTGGCAATCCTTAGTTTTTGGTAACATTCGTTTTATCAAATTAAATAAAATCTAAAGTGAAATTCTGATATTGGGATAGACGAGAGGATATTGATGCTAAGATAGGAGAATGTGCAAGAAATTAAAATTGCTAGATATGGACTTGCGTTTTATGGCTTAAGGCCTGTCTTCACTAGAATGATAACAAGAATCTTTCATTATATACATATTAATATTATATATCCTTTTTACAGAATTCGATATATCCAATGGTATAATTCTTATAATTTTTTAATATACTAGCTTAAGCTAGTATCCTTAATGATAGGTAGTTTTAGTTCTTTTCTTTAATTTTGGAAATTTTTCACAATATTTGTAAAGCGCAAATTGACCATTTATATCCTCATCACAGTCTAATTTCATTTCTTTATTCTTTATTCGCATATGTTATAATTCTTTTTTCTAATATATTTGCTCAGAACTTTTCTAAAAATATTTATATATTTATATTTTTAATATATTTGGGGTTTATTTTTTCTAATTTTTAATTATTTTATTTTTTGTTTATTATTATTTTTATAAATAAAAATTCTTTAAAATCCATACTGAAAAAAACCTATACGTTAGATATTATTATATCAGTACCTACAAATATGCCATCGATTTTTGCTCGTTCTTACTCTCTCTCTTTTTTTAGGGAAATTCATGTATAATGTTTCTTTCTGCTTATTCAAAGGAAAATTAATTAACATGGCATAACCGAAAGCAAACTGGAATTTTAAAATTTTGGAAATTGCATATCTAAAGTAAATATTTTCATTATCGAAATATACACAAATGGTTAAGCAATTTCCTCCATTTCCAACCAAAAACTAAACATTTTATTCTGCATTTAATTAAATTTGTAATCAAACAGCTCTTAAGTTGCATCCATTACCCATATAATATATATATATATATATATATAATATAATAATAATAATAATAATAATAATATGTAATAATAATAATAATATGTATGTATATTATATATATTCTTCTATATTAGTTAATGTTTATATGTATATATATGTATGATATAATATATATATGTAATAATAATAATATGTATGTATAATATATATGTAATATATGTAATATATATAATAATAATCTTCTTTAATATATATAACAATAATATATATATGTATAATAAATGTATAAATAATAATATATGTAATAATAATAATATATGTATATATATATAATATAATAATATAATAGCAATAATATATATAACATATATATATAAATATAATAATATATATATAATAATAACCAATAATAACAATAATAATAATAGTAATATATATATATATATATATATAACATATATATATATATATATATATATATATATATATATATATATATAATATATATATATATATTATATAATATATATATATATATATATATTTATATGGGTATATCTTTTTATAATATATATATATGTATATATATATATATATATAATATATATATATATATATAAAAATATATAAATATAATATATATATATGCTATAACTATATAATATAATAATAATAATATATGTATATATATATATATATATATATATCATAATAATAATATATATATATATATATATATATATATATATATATATTGGGGGGATTGGGGGTGAGGTGAGCAACAAATGCCTGAAACAGAATAGTTAAGCAGAAGAACATGACGTTAGTTGAAAGGAAAACCCGAATATCTTCCTCTCCGCGATAGAACCCCAATGTGGTATCTCGTCAATGTAAAAGTTTATTTCCTGGGCCAGGCACACAACCGTGTCTCCTCACAAAACCCCGCCATTCACTCCTACTATCCACCTTTCTTCTTGCCTCTGCTCTACCAAACTTACATTCCTTTACCTCAGGCACTCCTTTACTGACTCAATCAACTTTTTCATCGGTCTCCCATTTGGTCGATTTCCCGCGCACTCACGACTCTACATCTGCTTAGAAAACCAACTATCATTTATTCTTTCCATGTAATCAAACTATAATAATACAATCTCATTTAATCTTTCATTCACGTCTTTCTTTAGACAACATAACACCCTAACAAAGTGGTTATCAAATTTTTCCTATTCCACTGATTAATTTAAGGGTGCTGTGGCACACACTTTAGGAACCACAGCACTAGTGATTTCATTCCTCATTTTATCTACTCTTCACACTCGTAAAACACACACATGAGAATATCCATCAGAACAGGCTGCACCTTAGATCTATATATCTTATTTCACACTTAGTTTCATTACTGTACAACGTAACTTCATGCAGAAGATTAGCGCACTCAAGAATCAATCCCTTTGCTTTCATCACGAATTTAATTGCACCAGTCATCTTCCTACCATTCCCATCTTTCCTACTGCAATCTGCATCATCATTCGTTCCCTTTTCATCCAACCTGTAGTCTAAAAATTTAGATACAGATACCTGTCCCAATTGCTCAACATCCGACATGATTATACACTATGGAGACTCCTCACCCACCATTATCACCTTACTCTTATCTACTTATACTTTCAAAACCCTCTAAAGCACATCCAGCAAAACCCCTCTACCAATCCTCTTAAACTTTCATCAGATTCGCTGAACAAAACCAAATCACCAGCGTACAATAAGTAGAGCACCCTCCATTCTCTTACATTCTTCATCAGACTAACATCCTCCCCTGTCACCCTTACCTATTATTCTTTCATCACTCCATCCCTATACAGATTTAATAGGCATTGATACATATCAGACCCCTGCCTCACTCCACTATTATAATTACACCACTTACTCTCCACTTCGCTTATTCTTACACACGCTTCACTATCAACATACGCACTTTTGATTCCATTCAGAAGCCTGTCACCAACAATTTATATCACTAACACTTGCCACAGAACTTCCTCATTAATCCTGTTATACGCCTGTTGCAAGTCCATAAAACCTAAATACAATTTATTCTTCTCTCTCATTTTCTCACTCATTTGCTTCAATGTAAAAATTTGAACTATTCATTCTCAACCACTTCTAAATGCTCCTTGTTCTTCGCCAATCAGCCTCTCAGTCATACAGAGCATTCTTTCAAAAAAAATGGAGACATAACACATCCCACCATTAAAATTAAACCATCCACTCTCCCCTGCATTTATTCTTACGCACGCTTCACTATTGACATACATGCTTTTGTCAACGTTCAGAAGCCTACCTCGGGCATCATATATCACTAACACCTGCAACAGAGCTTCCCTATTAATCCTGTTCATATGCCTGTTGCAAGTCCATGTAATCTAAATACAATTTATCCTTGTTCTCTCTAATTTTCTCACGCATTGGCTTCAGTGTAAAAATTTCATCTATATATTCTCAACCACTTCTTAATGCACCTTGTTCTTTGCCAATCAGCCCCTCAGTCACCCGATGTACTCTTTAAGCCTAAATGCTAGCATATATATCATCCCTACAAACACTCAATAAACTTATTCCCCTATAGTTTCTACAGTTTCAGTTCCCCTTATCACCCTACCCTTATATAAGGGCACTATCACTGCTCTCCTCCAATCCTTCGTTGATAAACCCTCTTTGCCAAACAACTTCCATACCAAATCAATCGCAATCTCATCTCCATTCTTGATCATTTCACAAGTATTTCCAGCTATACCTGATGATTTATTATTTTTCAACTTTCTCACCCTACCTCTTGCCTCCTCAATATAATTACCTCATCCCAAAATTTAATTTCTTTTTCAAACATCATTAAGTACACACGTACACATTCTCTTTCACCTCTTTATTACTACTGCCAATGTTATACAGATTTTCGATGTGCTCCCTCCTCAAGTACAATCCATCTGTCGAGAAAGTATCATCCTTATTCATTATTCTATGAAGATTCCCCATAGCCTCTTTCTTTAAATTTCGTATTTCCTTCTATAACAGCTTCCTATTTCCTCGCAAGTCCCCATTCATCCTACTATTTTTTTTTTATTCTCTTTTTTCCTATTTCTTCCTAAGTTTTTAATACTTTTAGTCGTTCTTTTTCTTCTTATATATATATATATATATATATATATATATATATATATATATATATATATATATATATATATATATATATATCTTCTTCTTCAATAACAATAATAATATATATAATAATATATATATATATATATATATAGATAATAATAATATATATATAAATATATATATATATATATATATATATATATATATATATATATAATATATATATATATATATATATATATATATATATATATAATAATAATATGTATATGTATATATGTAATAATCTGTAATAATAGTAATGTAATATGTATGCTTCGAAATAATATTCAATAATATGTAATAACCACTATGTATATCATATGTAATGTAATAATATGTATATAATGTAATAATAATAATAATAATATAATATATATAATATGTGTAATATATATGTAATATGTAATATGTAATATATGTAATATAATAATACTTAATAATAATAATAATAATAATAATAATAATAATATGTAATAATAATAATAATATGTTTATGTAATAATAATAATAATATATATCATAATAATAATAATAATATAATAATAAACATGATGCAAACTTGATCAAACATGTGGCATCAAAATGATTTTTAATGGGTCTTCATATAATATTTAATGTCTTATTACTGATATGTGATCATTTAAAATAAATTGGTGGGTATCAAGCTGGACTTTAGACTATTTCTTCCACAGGTTACATTAATAAGACAAAATATTTATAAAATTTATATTAAATCCACTGACGTTAAAGGACTGCAAATGATTTTAAACAGCTCTGGCATTATCATCTTCTAAAATCTTTTTATTTTATATAATACATATATAATATAATAATAATAATAATAATAATAATAATAATAATAATAATAATATAATAATAATAATAATATAATATTAATATATATGTATGTATATAATATGTAATATATGTGTATGTAATAATAATAATAATATATAATAATATATGTATATATGTTTATAATATATAATCATAATAATAATAATAATATAATAATAATATAATAATAATATGTAATAATAATAATATGTATGTAATATAATAATAATAATATGTATGTATGTGTGTATGGCTGTGTATGTATGTCTCCTTCAATAACAATAATGTAGCTCAATATGTGTTTGTAATATAATAATATGTAGCTCAATATCTTCTGTGTAATAATAATAATAATAATAATATGTAATAATGGCATAATATAATAATAATATATAATAATAATAATAATAATATAATGTAATAATAATAATAATATATGTGTTTGAATAATAATAATACGTATAATAATAATAATAATAATATGTAATAATATGTAATATTAATATTAATAATATTAATAATAATAATATGTATGTATGTAATATGTAATATATATATAATTTGTAATAATATATAATGTAATAATAATAATATGTATATATATATAATATCTTCTTCAAATAATAATATATAATATATAATATGTATGTAATAATAATATAATAATATGTAATAATAATAATAATATATAATAT
>JABUQX010124278.1:0-19418 GCA_015478945.1 Trachelipus rathkii | reverse complement strand
TGAAGCTCGTTCACACATAAAAACCCACCTTTAACATCATAGGACCGACGTACCCTCACTATGTAAATCTTCAAGAAGGTCATCCCCTCCCACCACAACCCACCGCCCATACAAAACCCCCATCTCCCATCATCACCTTCTATCCTCCCTCGCCAAACTCACATCTCTCCTTCAGACATCGTCACCACCAATCCAACTTCTCTCGTCTCCACCGTCGTCCCAAACACACTCTACCACAAACATGCCGCTTAACCAAGGCCGACTTTTCGCATCATCCTTCCACCATGACCAAACCATCGCAACAACTTCAAATTTCATTTCTCTCAGTCTTACCCCTTCTCACAACCACACCACTCCTAATACTCATCCTCATCTTTAGTAATTCGTTCACACCTAGCCATGCCCCTAAATGTCCATCAAAGCACAAAACTTTAATCGTAACTCTATTCGAACCAGTAGTTCACTTACCAACAATATTACCACAATAAAACATACCCTCAGAAACCTTACACTCAAGACTCTAGTCCCTTTACATCACCAACGAATTATCACCAGCCACCCTTCCTCCATCACAACTTCCTTACACACTCGGCATATCCGTCCCTTCTCATCCACACAACGCCAAAAATTTAACTCAGTCACTCTCCAGCCTCACATTCTGAACAAACTCACACGAGACTGTCCTCACTCCAAGACATAACCTCACTTCCTATCTACGTTACTTCCAAACCCCGCCTTTGACACACCCGCCAAACTCTCAAATCACCAATCCTCTCAAACTCTCTTCAACTCGCCACAATATAACCAAAATCATCCGAACCAAACAAAACCAAAGACAATCCCATCATCAAACACATTCCCCACCCCACCTCAATCCTCATAACCCCACAATACACATGAAAACAAGTGAACATAACCACAACCCGTCCACTCCCTAAGATCCAAACCAATCGACCATTGACAGCCATTATCTTACACCACTCCATCTCAACAACTTTGATCCATTTCAGAACAGGCCTACCACCAACACCATAACACTAATATCTACCACAGAGCTTCCCAACGCATCATACGCCGTGAAATTCCATAAAAACCTAAAATAATATCTCTTCGCCCTCATCTTCTCAAGCATGTTTCAATTAAAATTAGCCAACACACCTCTACCAGCTCCTAACGCGAACCGTCGTCACCAATCAGTCCCTCAGGCTCACTCGACCACTCTTCTCTACAACAATACCAAGCATATACCTGCCCACAACACTATCAATAAAAAACAAAAAACATCCCAAATTCACATGGCCCCTTTTCTCCCTGTACCCTTATCAAGTGCTTACATTACCGCCGCCCCAACCCCGAGCCGACAGCATAACTAACCCCCATAATAACGTATTACACCAACTTTCCCCCAATCCGAATTCAAGTCACCAACCGCCCCTCTTTTGATCAGGCACTTTTAAATGCAGCAGACCTGCAACACGCAACGTCCACCGCCTACCATACCTTCCTCCTGTACTTAGAACCGTCCGCTCCACATATTTTAGCCCGAACAAGAGAGACCCCCGCACAACTATCTCGATCGTGCACAGTTGCCTACATACTCAAGAACACTAGCTTCGTCTTAGATCTACTGAAAGTCGAGCAGATCCGTGAAAAACGTCACATTATTATCATAATGTACAAATATTACTCTACCACAACTCTCACCTCCTCACACACCATCCCTCATATCTACCAAATATAATCACACACCCCGATCAAGTCCAATCCATATAATAGCCCCTAAGCCATATGTACAATAGGTCATACTATATATATAAATATATATATATATAATATTATAAAAATAAAATGAGTTTTAATAATATATATATAATATATAATTAAAATAAATATTGTAATATATTTAAAATGAAGTCCCCCCTGCTCGTTATCCACCTAGATGCCAAGAACCACGACAAACTAATCATATGAGCGATTCTTTACTCTAGATTGTTCGCATTAGTTATTAAATTAACGTTAAAATACGGAGACTATAAATAAATAGATATATGAATATATAAGATTAACAAAATAATAACAAATGAAACATAATATAAAGATAAACACCTACATATCCTCTAATCCTACATTAAATTTACGGCTAAATCCCACATTCATAAAAAACCCCATCCTGACTAAACCTAGTATCAATGGTAGTACCCAGCCCATCCATATAACAACCAACTATAGTATAATATATAATATAAATATAACTATATAATAAGATAATAAAATATATATTATATAGTAATATTAATTAAAAAGTTAGAATCTAATATATTAATAAATAGTATATTAGTGGGCCAGTTTATATTCTGCCGCCAGTTCTTATTTCAGAGTCCCAAGAAAATTTATCGATTATAATTAATCGAACGAATACATATATGTTTTCATTCTATAAAGAAATTCTTCGAGCTTATTTTTAAAAACAAGTCTTAGAGTAGCTTTTGTTGCTTGTGATACAGGTGAGCAAAGAATGAATTGAATCTCTATGAAATTTTCATCTTAAGTTCTATCACAATTGCATGCGTTTTACATTTTAAAATTTAATATTACGAAAGTATTCTAGAAGCAACAAGGTTATCAATAAGTCAATAATTTACAGCAAAATTATTAAATTAAGTTAAATTAAAAATTAAATGTTCAATAATAGGATAATCTATTGACACACATGCAGTGCTAAACATAAACTAATCTTTAACGAAAATTCGACACATTTAATATTTTATTGAGTAAAAAATACTAAATGTGAATTAAATGACGTTGAGATAAATATGCGCTTTATAAAACCTATAAAACAGCAGAATATAAACCAGCTTGCAGTATATTACATATTTTATAAATAAAATAAGTAGTTATTATATAGTAATATATATACGAATAAGACTAAAAACAACCGCTATACCCGTATGACCGAAGATAGTCATCCCATTTATCATATGTAACAAATATTAACGATACTTATATCATAAATAAATGAATACGTAAATTATATGCCAGTACATTTTACTTTATTTCAGATATCAAAACCTTATGGTATAAAAAGATAAATAGTTTATTTAGATGGAGGTAGAATAATCAGTAGTTGGCCACTGCCCGCCCTCTTAGAAACTAGCACACAAAGTCCAATTTGCATATCTCAACGACAATAAGCTATCAGAGAAAGAGAGGAATACTTTTTGAATCTCCGATAAAAAAAAAAAATTTAACTACGGAAAATGTAGAGAAAAAAAAAAAAAAAAAAAAAAAAAACTCAAAAACTACAAATAGCGAAGTTTTAGCGGACCCCAAGAATACATTTTATGGAATCCGTGTAAATATTTTAGTTAGGAAAATGTAAAAAACAAAAAATTAAAACACTACAAAATTGGGCTATTTTTGTATAGGGGGAGCAATAGAGCCTGCCGGGGACAACGAGAAAATCACAAGAAATAATTAGTTTATTTTTGTAAAGTCATTACACGGCAACTGTAGGGCTCGAGGCGCGGGAACGACAGGGGGTACATTTTTTCCATACCCGTAGGGGAAGGCGCGGAGGAACCCCCGCGACACCAAATACCAAAGAGCGTGGGTTCGGCGAGACCCTCCCCGTGAGGGTTTGGTAGATTAGCCTACCCCTTAGTTCTCCGGAAGGCCGAGAGACCCCGACTCCTACGATCCGTTGCGGTATACCCCTGGGGTATTCTTCATAGTTAAAAAAAAAACAAAACAAAAAATTTATAACTAGAAAGTCTATTTATTTAATACGATAACGTATAAAAAGGTTCCCTAAAATAGTTATTCTACTCGTATGTATTCACTATATATTATAACAATTTTTTGTTTTATTATTTTTACCATTTTCGCGCTCTTAAGAGATTCAGACTAGCATCTCCAGCAAACCAAGTATGAACAACTTAGCGCAAAGGGGTGTAGCGTGTTGTAAGTTTTTGAGGATTATGAGAATTGTGCTCTTCTAGAGGGACTGCACGATAATCAGAATCAATTTTATCGACGTATTATCGATATCGAGAACGGCTCGGCCACAATGTAAACCTTTTTTACTCATATTACTAGTGTATATAATATTAATAAATATATATAGTTAAATATATTATATATTAGATATATAAATAAAATAACCTAATATATATATGCGCCGTATATAGTATATATCGACCTGTATATATCGATATTATTCAGAAAAATTATATCGAGTCCTGTGCTTCCCACCATTATTTATCTTTATTTTATTTATATGATTATTATTTGATATTAAAAATAATAAGATTTGAATCGTGTAAATTTTCAGTGGTGAAAAAATTTTTTAAGTTCAACACAATATCTCAGAATTCTGTCCAAAGTTTAATTAAGTTTTTAGGAAATTCTTTAGTGGCAAGCTTCTGCAATTATGCCAGAAGCTTGCCACTGAAACCAATTTATTCTTAAACTTAACTTTCTGAACTTATAATTCTTATATTGTAAATCATTAACACTCGCATCAAATATATATTATATATATATAATATATGATATATATACCTATAAATATATATAATTTTATATATATTCTATAAAAAATCACGCCTTCTCCTATTCTCTATATATACCTTACAAAATAATTAAAATCCAGAGCAAGGCCATATATTACATATAATATATATATATTATTACTCATATATATATCACATATTATTATATATAGGTAAATATCACTTTTCGGCAGCACTAATTATTTAGTTATTTTCGAATATTTTGGGTTCGACGTACATCCTACATAGGAGGGTGTGAAACAGATATAAAATCATATTTGTAATATCAGATACATTCTATATATATATATATATATATATATATAGATTATATATATGATATATATAACTATATATATATAATATATATATATATATATAGTACTATTATATCATCATATATATATATAATATATATATATATTATTAGTAATCACATGTCCCAAATGGTTTTGCGATGATTTATAGAGTTACGAATAGATTATGTGGAATAAAATGTCCCAAAAGTAACTCATCTTTGTGGATTAGTTTGGTTTATATTCACTAAACGAATACCCCCGACGGGTAGTCCCACCCCGATGTCAAGGAGTCGGGGCCCGGTCTTCTCGGTCCTCTAGGTGGACTACGGCGGCGGACTAATTCCCCCCCCCTCCGGGTGATGGTCTCCGGCGAACCACCCCGCTCTTTGGTCTCTTTGCGCGTCTTGTCCGGGGTTCCTCCGACCATCCCCTCCGCGGTGTATGAAACGTCCCCCCCCTCCGTTCCTTCGGCCCCCATCGGCTCGAGCCCCTAAAAAGCGGTAAATACTCCTTTAGAGGGATCGTTGACTCATTGCCGCTAAACACTAGACTAATCTTTTCTGAGCCTGGTAAGTTAGCTGCCGAAAGATATAGCTACTATATTACCTATATACTTTAGTACGCTAACTACACAATACTAATACACAATCAATATAATACACAATTAATATAATATATATATAATATATTAATATTATATATATATATATATATATATATAATATATATAAATATATAAGTAAATTATAATATATATATAATATTATGTAATATAATATATAATATATATAAAATTAGTGATACAGATTTTATGTGTATTAATTAGAGTATATTATATCACGGGAAAAAGTTAAACCACTCTACAAACTGATATTTTGGCTAGACTAAAATCAAACGTACAATTGATACACTTTACAGTTACTAATGTGTACAAAAACTTAAAGACAATTTGCTTAAAAAACAAAAAACTAGGCAAACTGCAATCGTATTTGACAATTACTAATCAAACAAATCACTAAAATTTTATTTCTTAACAAGCTACGCTGACAATCCCCATTTAGCACAACCACGAAAAATAAAGTTATAACCACAAACTGGATCCGATGTTTGTTACAGTCGTGCCAACTCAAAATAATCAACAGGGAACTACATTTTATAAAAAGATTATAGGTATCAGGTATGGAAAACTGTGTCCAATTATTCTATTGTGTCTGCAACAAAAGCCAATAGACGGTTCAAAGAAATCATTTTTTGAGTAAATTTCACCATACCTATTAAAAAAAAAAATTCAAAGTTTGCACTTTGTTACCATCAATGATATCATTATATAATAATGAGCAATAATTTTTTCTTAGTCTATCATGTTGCACATTAAGCCCCAATCTACACATATTACGAAACAGGAAATGCCCATACAACATTTATTTGAAACAAGAGTACGTCTCCTCAAAATTTACATATATACTGTATTGAAATCAATGTATCGATGTTCCAATCTATTTTCAATGACAATTTTAATTTTAGTGTCGTTTGATATTGAAGTTGGACTTGACCAAATCCAGAATCTGTTGATCGTTTGTCATACTTAAAAGAAAATCACTTCAATTCTGTTCACTTATCATCAAACCTATCCTTTATCGAGACTCTTTTCCATGAGTGGTAAGAGTTTTTAAAAATCTACTTGTTTATTATTGTTTTGGAAATCAAAGCTTGAAATTTTTGCTCTGTAAACATTTGAAAACAATGTGTGAGGATGGAGTGTTTTTTTTTTCTTTTTTTTCAAATTAGATGTCTATTCACATACAAATATTATTAACTAGGGATCTTGGTAATACTAAAAATCTACAATCAGGACGGAATTTTAATGGACGCTGTGCAAGACGTTATATCAAACACTTATAGTTCCGAATAGCGTTTTTATTTTCTACTTAGGAGTTAATTTGGCTCCACAACAAGTTCTGGGTGAGTTCAGCCCACAGTGGCACCACTAGCCAGCCGCTCGGCCTCATTAGTATATATCACGAGAGTATATATATTAATGATATAAGCTTTGAATTATTTGATAAATATATATATATGTTATATATATATATAGTATTATACTATCAATATAAGTAAGATATATATATAGGTTTCTATATCACTATATATAATATTTAACATACTCACAATAGATAATATATATATATATAATATATATATATTACATAATATATATATATATATATTATATAAATATATATAGTAGTATATCATTATATATAATATCATATAGTAATATATTGACCTATATATCACACTAATATATCATTTATATATAATAATCATCCTTTCATATATATACTAGATTATATTATATATTATATAAAATATATAATAGTATATATATAAATATATAATATATATATAGTATAATAATTATTTAAAATTATATTTCATTTTTTTAATAATATTACAATATTATATATATATATATATTCATATATACTTTATAATATTAAAATTTAATAATATTAATTTATTATCTAGTAATCTACTAGATTATTACTATATACTTAATATATGATTTATAATTGTATAATGGAAAATGTATTTAAATACTATAAATATTAATAATAACTAAATAAATATACTATTTATATAGAATAATAAATAATAATCATATATAATATAGTATAGTAATATGTCAGTATGGTAATGATTCAAATATCACTATTATAGTTACTCACTATCATAAATTTATAGATAATATAGAGTAAACTCATATATTAATATATATCACAACTATATAATAAATACATATAATAATATACTTATATTCCTATAATATATATATAAAATATTAGTTTATATACCTTATTTTCCTAATATAAAAGTGAATTAATATATAATTATTATATAAGTATTATATATATATATATAATAATAATTAATTAATAAGTATTATATATAATATTCACCTTCATAATTACAGCTTGCAGTTTATTTAATAGCAAGATATATTGCATAAATAAACATGATAATAATGTATATAATCATATGTATTTATTAGATAATAATACTAGATAATAATGAGAATAATGATAGTCTCAAGTATAGATATGATTATATATAGAATAGTACACACACTTATATAGAGTATATTATATGTTATGTATTACACCTACACCAAAAGCCATAGAGACAGCGCGAGCCCTGTTATGCTGCCTTTTCCTGTGATAATTATATTTGTAGGGGGGGGGAGGCAGTCTAAATTGTAATACTAAAACGAAACCTCTAAAAATGAGAGAGATGTAAAACAAAAATGCTGTAACGTATCTTAAATTTTGACTAGGCTGCGAAGATTAGCAACTAAACTGCCTTTTGCTAGTAGGCCCATTATCCCACCTATACCTACTTTCTTGCGGTTTTAAATTTGAGTATTGGAGGCTGATTCACATGCAGACCAATTTTACACGGAGATCACTATGCATGGTGAGGTCAATACGTACCTCCATCAAAATCGTAAAAAAGGAAAGAAAATGACGCGGAACATTGAGACAATGTGAGGCCTTCGTTATATCTCATAGAATATTCATCAGTCATCGGACGTCCCTGCATGGTGTCTTGAGCGACGTGATGGGCGATCTCGTGGGCAAACTATGGCAAGTAGTGCTTTGGAGACGATGTCGGTAGGTGGTCGTATAAAGGCGACCGACTGACGATGCGAATGTGGGGTAAAAAGGAGTATTTAAGGGCCGTAAGCACATTTGAAAGCAGGTTCTACTCCACACTCACAACTCTCCTTGGAAATCGTGGGAGACGGGCTATAACATTACTGCTATCTAAGCTGTCCTCTCAACGACGTTCAGAGAGTTGGTTGCGATACACTACTCTTATTATGGCCGCTACTTTCAATATGAGAAACATTTATTACTTCTGAGGTAAGCTAAAACCATGACGGCACATGTTCTTTCTGACTATTCATCCGATTGCACAAAGATACCTCCTCCCAAGTGAGGAGGACTTGATCGTGGGAATAGCCTCCTTTTTGGGCAATCTCTTCCTTTATTCATTTCCAATTTACACTGATACATGTTCCACCTCAAATTCTAGACGAATCTAGGTATATCTTAAGCTCCATTCTCAATCAATGTATACCAACTTGTACAGACTGAATACCACCTCCTCGATTCATTTCCATCATTCTTTACTGTTAGTTTATGTGCCGCAGATAAACTATCCATTATTTCATTCTAATAACTCATGTTGCACCTTTAAGAATGCTCGTTATTGAAGCAATGTCGCCGTCTTATAATATATTCGACTAATCCGAGCTATCTTGGAAATAACTCCTCTCACTCGGGTGCAATTTGCTAACCTTCAGCCTTGCTCCTAACCAAATATATTCACTCACTCACAGTATATTATATATTATTAATAATATATAATAAGGTATTTTTTATAGAGCGGTCGTTGTATAGTAGTACTATTATATAGAGTGATTAATAATACGTACTACCGTATACTATTAGAGACTTACTATATTTATATCACTGATCAACACATTTATCACATGGAGTAAAACCTTGGAGTGGAGTTACGTACATTATTTTATGATATATATTATTTAATCACTATTATTAAACCAGTTATTTATATAGTTCAATAATATAAAACAACTCATAAGTAAATATCTATATATGATTTTATAATATTATAATATTATCTATGCTTTTTCTTTATCAACTCATTACTTTATTTCATATATTCTATATTATATATAGATAGAGTGTTTCTTTACTTTCTTCCCTTACCTCTTCTGCCACTCCAATATTGGGGTAATGTGCCGCTTGTAACAAGCATTGCTGAATAGAAACAGCAGTACGGAGAACATGACAACCGTCGAAAAGAAGCCAGCCTTACCGGCCCCTCTGTACCAATTTTAATTAGTGAGAGCTCGCGTTCGGACACTGACTAGATAATCCACCTTACGCACGCATATGGGACTACATCTTTTTAAATTGAAGTTAAGCGCGACGGACCCTCTCATCTTAGATGTTGAATCAGATCCACATTGAAAGTGGGCATGGCTTCATGCTTTAGGCAATCAACATCCTGGCCCAGGTGGGCCACAACCATGCCCCCTAACAAAACACCCGCCATTCTCCTCCTGATCATGCACTTTATCTCGCCTATGCAAACCTCTACATTTCTCCATCTCTTCAGACACCGAAATATATTCGTTCACAGCATTGACTCCGCTCAACACACTCGCCTACTACTTCTTCGGATCTCTTCGGTATGGGCCATCGGATCAGGTTCGCAACGACACTCGCTGATGCTACTATTACAGCCACTTAACCCCCATACCCAAGACTTTTTCATTTCATATACTTTTCTACATTATCCACAAAACCAACTCTCAACATACCTTAACATATATCTCTCGCATTTACTCTGAAACCATGCTATAATTTATCACACCACAAACCAAATACTCACTTAGAGTATGTTCGGGGATACTATTGTGATCGGTGCCTTGTTCATGATTTTGAATCCATTTCACTTTATTAATTCTTTTCATCACGTAGCCATGCCCGCTACAGATGATCTCACGTGTCTGATACTACACACATTGTATTTGAGTACTCTTTATACTATCTTTATTTGCAGACGCTAGCCTCTAAGACCAATACTATAAAACACCATTCGAATACACGCAGTAACAAGATAATAACCACTATCCGCGCTGCATTGCTAACTCTAGCGCACTTCAGAGTATAGCCCTTTAGCATTCACAACACGATTTAATTGCACAAGTGGCAAACGGCAGCCACCTTTCCTAAGTTCGATAGACGACAAACCTTTCCTTACTAACTATCTGAATCAAACTCACCGTTCTGATTCTCATTGAGCATATATACTGCTTGAAATATTATTTGAGAGCGTTGAGAGCTCCGGGATCTTGTATCATACATATCATAGTAACAACTGAGAGCTGATTCGAGAGGACTGTCCTCACTCTCACACGAAACCCAAACCTTACTATCTTACTACGTATGTTTATTCTTTGTCAATAGTACTCGCCTCGCACTTTTACATACCCCCTTTCGCCGCCAAATCTCTCCTCCAAGTAACACAGCAGAAACTCTTTCACACATCGTCCGGCGCCTTCGTACAAGAACTAACACAGTAACCCGGAGAGATCAATGCTACCCGCGAGATGAGTAGATTAGGGTGGAGGCACCCGCAACTGTCAACTTCACCTTGGCCTATTTACTCTACACATCATTCTAACACCATTTCACTGCCAAATACATCCGCTTGACCGCCTATATCACCGAATATGTACGTATTATCATATATAGTTAAACAAATCTCATATACATCATTGGATATTATCCAAAGGAGACAATACACACAACAGTTTTCCTTAATAATACGAAACATAGGATCAGGTTTTATTATTAATTTGTACCCCACACCCACAAAACAAAAAAAAAAAACGTTCATTCGTCATCACATATATGTATACTATTATTAGAGAGAGAAACCATCAAATAAATACACTTTTTCTTTTAGTGCGTCTCTTTATCACTCCGTCTAATCTAACTCCTTTAAACAAACAAGGCTATTATTTTAAGACTACCAATTATATTCTTACACGCAGCCATTCCACTATCGTCATACTAATCAACTTTTGATTCCATTCAGAGCCTACCACCACCACTAACACCATTATATCACTAATACCTTGCCAATATGCCAGTTCAAAGCTTCCCCTATTTAACTTTCTATGAACAGCGCCTGTTGTAAAATACTCTCACATAATAACCGTAATATTATAATTCTATTCTCTCTTAACATCCCCCATCCAGTTTTACCATCAATCAATTTTTTGTTTCAATGTAAGAATATGAATATATCCTATCGTCTCATTAAACACACTCCTAAATCGCACCTGTCTTGCTAAGCGAATACGAACAAGTCACCTCGCAGTTTCAGTTCACGGACGTCTTGTTCGAAGGGATTGACACTCTCTCAATCCAAAATACCAAGCATAATACCCTTCCCTTACAACACTCAATAAACTTATCTCCCTATATAAGTTCTACAATTCCCCTTTTCTCCCTTACCCTAATATAACGGGTACTAATTACCGCCTCTCTCCTCCAATCCCCTCTGGAATATAAACTCCTCCATAAACGCTCTTTGTATACACAAACTATTCTAATATTGCTCGATTCAATTTACCCTATGCTATCGCTCCGCGTGCTTTGATCCTTTGCTACTCTTGTAGTAATTTCATCTATAGGTGCAAGATTAATATAGCTAATTTCTACTCTCCACTGACTCAACTTTAATATTATATACATATAATAAACCCTTAATAATAATAGTATATATATAGAAATATAATATTTATAAATTCTATATATGAGTATATAATATATATATATATATATATATATATATACTATTATATTATATATAGTATATATATAATAATAATAATAATATCTCACCGCTTCTACATATTAAGTATCTATATATATATACTATATATATATATATATATATATATTATATATATATATATATATATATATATTATATATATATAATATATCACATCAAATTATATACTTTATATAGTATATATCTATCAATATATAAACCATATCCATACCTGGTGTTATGAGCATAGTTAGAAATATTAGGTGCTCTGAAATATCTGGCTTCTTAAGTATTCAACATCGAACGGGAACAGAAAATGTTGAGCAACAACACAATATATAACTTCTTCTCTCAATTTTAACATAATTAACCCATCCATTAGGGTATTGAATCTTTCCTAAACAACATCACTAGAACGAATGTCAATTATTTACAATTAATCTAATGTGCTTTTAATAAAAAAAAAGGATAGTGTGGTATAAATCTATCTATAATAATATATATAATATATATATAATATTAATACTAAATATAATATATATATATAATATATATATATACTATAATATACTAAATATCATAATATATATATATATATATATATATTATATGAACTTGATTTTTATACTTGCATTATATATATATATACTATATATATATATATATGTAATTATTTTATATTAATAATAAAATATTATATATACTATATATATATATATTATAATATATATATATATACTATAATATATATATATATGTATAATATATTATATATATATATACCTATAAAATTGTGTAAAATTTCCATTATTATAGTTTATATAATATATATATAGTGAGTATGGTTATTATGTAGGTATCTTCGAAACGGTTCTTATAATAACCGGAGGTCACTGAACCTCAGCTGGGTCTACTCATAGGCTAAGTAGTGAACATTAGGAAGCTTATAACTTTACGACCTTCGAAAATGAAAACACTCTTAAACAAAGAGGCTTTAGTATCCTACATATGATGGTCTGGCAATATTCTGTAATAAACGGCATACCTGGATCTTAAACATATTAATCTTATTAGGCGCCTTACAAAAAGTAATGAAATATCTTGGTGTATTTTTTTGAGATATATACTCTTCCAAATGCGTTGGTTATATAACGTATTAGATCTTTTAGAGATAGTTTGATATTTTTTCCCGATAATTTTGTTATACATGGAGTAACAATTACGAAACCAAGTTGAAGGGCTTAATATAATAAACTTATATTCTTTCAGGTTCAATATGAAATATGAGATTTTATAAGTGATTAAAGCGTTACTTTTCTTCGTCTAAACGATTTATTAACAAGAATAACTAATTTTTACATTTTTAACTGACTTGCTTCAATTTTTTTTTGTTTAGTTCTATAGTTTAGCTGTGGAACTAATAGTGACGTGGTTTATGAATTTTTAAAAGAAATTCATTGTTGCCCTCGGGTTTGATTAGTCCGCGATCAGCTTAAAATTTAATACATTTTAACATTATCAACATTTTAATTCGAAAAAGCCAAATTGTTTCAGGCTATTCTCTATATCCGGGTCGGAGAATTATTTCACTTAAACAGCTCAATATATTTTTCTGATCAAAAGGGTTATGGGTTCAATAAATTGGCGTTGTATAGTCGATATTTTTATTTTCAGGAATATAGATCTAGAAGCGATGAAGGCGGTTTAAATTAGAATCGATCTTCATCTCCATGTCACGAAAGTAAACGTGATCAATGTTTCTTAATCTTCACACATTTTATTAATATTAAATTCGCGGGTAATCATTCATTGGACCTAAGGGGTCAGCTCCCCCCTTTTCCTTTTGATCCTAATATTTTTCTATTTTATATTTCAGAATTTATATCATCGAACCATGCTTGGTGGAATTCACTTTTGTTGACCAAGGTAGTCAATTTGTTCGCACTCATCTAAAATCCTCATAAGATAGTAAGATTTAACCTTGCTATACGCGGATTTCTCTTGGAATCTCTGATGTATCTACTTTTTTTAACCTTCTCTTGACCATCCCCGTCTCAAAACCTTTTCTGAGAAAATTTCAATTTCTGACCTAGACCACTCTCACATAATAATTCCTACTTTTAATATTGTGTTACTTTTAATTTTCGTCGGACGACCGGAACTGAGGTTTTGTCTTTTTACCATTCTAGAGGGGGTCTTTTATTGTCATGATAAGACTATTATAGAATAGCAAGTCTTTGCCCAGTATATTATATATTTAATTGTGTATTCAATTTTTCGTGAAATATCTACTGATCTGTCCTTTTTATAAGTTCTTTTGTACTCTTTCCACTATTGCGCCTTATTTAATGAATGTGTATAGTACCCTATATCATCACTCTGTCCTATTCTTAAACTCTTTTCCTAAAAAATTCTGTACCTTTATCTGTCCAAATCATTGGGATATCTGTCATCTTCATTTTTAATTTCATTCCAGCTATATTGTACATATCTTTGATTTTTTTTTTATCCTTTAAAAAAAAAACAACCTTTAACCATCTTAATAATCTGGAATATACATCTATAAAAGATATTGTGGAAAGTTTTTGTTTGTAAGATTTTATATTTATCAATCTGTCAAATCAAGTTGCCATACATTATCTAGAGGTGGGAGCGCTAGGTTTCGTGTTGGGAATTTTTTGAAATTCCCATTAAAGTTAAAATTCCCCTTGATAATTTTTTTTTTCAGTTTCCTTTTTATTAATATGAGGAACTTTGAAAGCAACTGAAAAGCCTCATAAATGTAAGGCTGTTTACATCCAAAGGTAAATTTTATCCGACCGCGTTCTTAGCCTCTCATGACTCACAATGACATTTTACAATAAAGAAAAATATTCATTTATACTGAAGGTGATATAAAAAAGATATCTTTGAATATTTTAAATTTTAATTACAAATAATATTATCTATTTAAAAATACAAAACTTTTGACATAAAATAAGCACATGTAGCATGAAGATACCATAGGTTATAATTACAGTAATTTTAAAAAAATTATTAACAACGAGGCACCATAAAAAATATTACATAAATAATTAGGAACTAACCCAATTTGAAAGAGTTTTGGTTTTTCGTTATTCTTCCTGTACTTGAACGTAAAATGTATTTACGTATCAATTCTTTTATTCGTCCGATGCAAAAGAGTAGCGGGACTCACTCTGCGTTTAGGAGTCCTGGCAAATTCTGCGTATGCGTAAATTAAATGTATTACTCTCTGGTTATAAGTTCTCGGGAAATTAATAGTTTGAAGGTTCCTTGTTTGATCTGCTTCCATTCTGTGCCACATGGAGCTTCTTTCCAATCACGTGAGAGTCAGATATAAGTCACATATTCGATCGGCTATTGTTTCTCCGTCAATAATTCGATTGAACGAGTTTCATTCAAGTAAAGCTGATCTTTTTAAAAAATCTTATATAAGAGCTAACACGTTTTCCTATCTATTGGTAAGCTTTCTGTGAGTATCTGTTTAAATATTTTCTTTATTTCTTCAATTTTTTTCTGTTGCTAGAGCTGATCTTCCTTAGGTGAATTTAGTAAACAACTTTTAGATCATTAAAATAGCTTTTGTAATGGAATTCTGATAATACGATTCTGACATAGAGCTAACGCCTAGGTTTTAAATATATGATGCAGTTCTTTTCGTATTATTTTTCTGTTTCACTTGCGGATCATTATAAACTCAAAGGTTTTGCTGGTGAATTTCATGGTTGATAGGGTTATAACGAGGCGTGTTGCAGTTTGAGGGGTTGGATTAGAGACTGTCAACTGTTTGTTGTGTTGTTGTTGTTGTGTTGTTGTTTGTCTATTGTTTGTTGTGTTTGTTGTTGTTGTCGATGTTGATGTTGTTTTGTTGTATATCTTCACAATGTTGTGTTGTTGTGTTGTTGTTGTTGTTGTTGTTGTTGTTTGTTGGTTGTTGTGTTGTTGGTTGTTTTGTTGTGTTGATGATGTTGTTGCAAAAAGGTAGGTTCCTGTATTATTTCAATTCTCATAATCGTGGTAGGGTAACAACATACTTCTTTATGCATTGAGCCCCCGCAAGAACTTGGTTATCAAAGGTGCTATAACGGGGAAGAGTAAAACAGGTAGGACACACACCTCCACCTTTCTTAATGCTCTTTTTTATTTTCTGTTTTCTTATCACAGGAAGTTTTTTAATGATGTTTTCTATGACGACGTTTACTTTACCCTCGAGGTCTGTTTAAGGAAATTTTCTTTTATATCAGATTTAGAATAGTTATTGCAACAATGTATATTTTCTTTCATCTGTTGATGTAGTTTACGTTTTTCAGAGGTTTAGGTTTTAAATTTTCTCATACGAGGTAAATATCTGACTCAAGTCTCCATTATTCAGTATGTATACTGTTCAATCTCGTAGGCAAGATTTTGTATCGAATACCCACTCTAATCGTGTTCTTAGGATGTGAAAGCTCACAGAGTAAATTACCGTGCAGGAATGAGAGGTAACTTCTTTATATCTTTTAGGAACTCTTTAGTTGAAGTAGGGAACAATAATTTTGGGCTACCAAACACTTGACTGACTCATCCCTTCTTGGCCAGCAACCTTAAATACGTTGGTTTAAAGACACATCCCTCATATCCTTCTGATGAAAGATATTCTGTGTTATAAATAAAAATTACTGTGATGCTGGATTAAATGATAGTAAACTGTGAAAGTTTCAGCTATATCTCATTAATTATGCATTAAATGTCAAGGATTATAATTTTGGTGACCTGTGTTTTTTCCAAAGATTTACATCGTTATATACCTTCGTTGAAATTGAAAGTCACATCTTGTAATCATTAAATTGTTCTTCTCTTGGTAAACACTGTGCACAAATAATTTTAACGGCTTTTGCTCGAAAATCTTCTCAACCTCTTTTAAAATTGTTTAATAAAAGAAAAGGTTTTCCTCTTCTCCGCATCCTGTAAGGACAGCCAACCATGTAGCAGGAGCCAACGGAACTATTTACCCAACGTCCATGTCTAGGATAACCCAAAACTAATGAACAAGAAAAGGTCTGAACCACTTTGTTCATAATATGTTTAAAAAATTAAAAACTTGTTTTCGTTTCCGCCCCGTTTTTATTTATCCAAAGAACCACTCTAGGTTTATTATCTAAAGAGAAAGAAATTGAATCAATAGACCAATAGATCAATATAGATCACGGATGGTAGGAGAATAGAGTGGGTGGTTTGATTTTGATTTAACTGTTTCTTATTGTGAATCAATGTTAAAAGGAAAATTTTTTAAAGTTAAAATATAAACCATTAAAAGAATAAATTTTAGTAAAACAAAACAAAATGTTTAAAGGCACAATATACAAATAATAAATTTTTATAGTAAAACATAAAGTGTTTAAAGAAAACAAACAAAAGTAATTAAAGTTTTTGAGATATGTTATACAAATATGCTGATCAATAGATATAAATTCAATAGATATAGATTCAAATGATCATGGATCGACGAGGTGGAGGTAGTTTGATTAACTTGATGTTTCTGATCTTTAACTGCTTTAGGGTATATAACATAAAAATTTTAAACAAAAATAAATTATGAACTTGAAAATCAATAGGACAAAGATTCAATAGATATAGACAATGATCTTAGAATCATTAATAATGGATCACGAATGGGTAGAAGGGTGATGATTTAATGATTACTGATTTACTGCTTTACTGATTTATGGATTTACTGCTTAAAAACAGTAAAGACCTACTACTCTTACGAAAGTAAAATACTCTTTATGACTAGATAAATGATAATAGATCAATAGATCAAGTCATATAGATCACGGCATGGTAGGGGATAGTGGGTAGTTTGGATTTTAAACTGATTCTAACCCGGAATTACTGAGTTATCTGTGGCTTATGTCAATTTTTTTTACTAAGAGATTTCTTATATAAAAAGTATAGTTTTGTTTCTGCCTATACACGTAGAATAATTTGTCAATAGATCAATGGATCAATAGATCAATAGACACGAATGGGTGGGTAGAGTGGGTGGTTTGATTAAACTGATTTACTGATTTACTGCTTTAGGGTATTAAAACGTAACAATTTTATCATATATAAACTAAAAAGAAAAAAATTTTTTCTTGATCGAAGATACTTTACTAAGAAAGATGTTATAACCAATTCGTCTTTCCTACGAGGCGCCGTCAATATTTCAGGTTTGGGCGGACTGGGGAGAGACCCCTTTTTGGGGTGTACGGGCTATTTAAGCATTTGATGTGGTACTTATATGTGAAAAGGGTGGGGTTATACAAAGTTTCAGCCTTCTACGTTCAATATAATTTTTCAGGTTTGGGGGCTGGAGATCCCCCTTTTGGGGTGGACGGTTATTTAACTCCATATATGATGTGGTACCTTATATGAAGGGTTAATACCAAGTTTCAGCCTTCTACGGTCGTCAATATACTCAGTTTTCGGGGGGTGGAGATCCCCCTCTTTTTTGGTGTAAACGGTTATGAACCTCATATATGATGGGGCTTATATGAAGGGTTACCAAAGTTCGACCTCTCGTCAATATCTCAGGTTTGGGGGTAGACCCCCTTGGGGCTGGCATGGCACGTAACCCCGTTACGACGAGGTTACGGGTCACCCCTAATAGGGTGTCAAGTTTGAGAGAGATCCCATGTGCAAAGTCTATCCGTTACTAAGTGAGTGCGGTGCGGGTCGCGGTTGGGTCGGTGCGTGCGGTCGGTGCGGTACGGGGCGGCTGCGGGCCACAACCGATGCGGAAATACCACTTTCCAATAAAAAAAATAATATTCGGGTAATTAACATTTTAATTATTTTTTAGTTTATTAATTATTAATTATTAATTTAATTAATTATTAATATTAATTTTTTTTTTTAATTTTTATTTTTATTTTATTATCGAAAGAGTCTTCGAAAAAAAATCGCGGTTTTTTCGTCGAAAAGCAGAATTACTTTCCGGTTTTACTTTCCCGGTTTCCGGGGGTGATGTTTACTGGTATTCTTCCGGCTGCATATTCATGTGTAACACTTATATTAATATATATATAATTATATAATATATAATATATATATATATAATAATTATATATTATATATATATATATTA
>JABUQX010124277.1:0-14545 GCA_015478945.1 Trachelipus rathkii | reverse complement strand
AATAATCGAACCGCTCGGCTACAAGTCGCGTATGAGGATTAAATCCAACGAAAAAAGGGGGCGCGTTCCGTTAAAACACAAAATCGTGAATCACCCCGACCCCTCGATTAAAACTTTTTTACTACCCGATAATTTTTTTTCTTTCGACAATTTACTACTTCCCGAAGATTTTTATCTCGATCGATCTTCGCGACCCGAACGGATGCAGCGACTGGTAACGGAACCCCATCATCATTACAAAACCGCCGATTTCTTTTTGGAAAACGAAGAAAATATTAAAAAACTAATGATTTCTCTGATTGAAAAAATAATTTCGCCAAGACGGAGCGATATCGACTCGTCGCCAAAAATCGACGAGCGGTCGGAGGACGAAGGGTGCGAGGTCTTATCGATAAATTGTCGCGGGAACAAAAATCTCCAAGCGTTATTTATGAGAATTCAAAGAAACGACCTATTAGGTGAAGAGGAGGAGGAGGATTCGCGAGATTTGGCTGAAAGAGCTATAGTGTCGAACGTTATTTTTATATACGGCAACGGACCTCAGAAAAATCCGACGGGGTGCGTTTTTCAGAATCTAAATATCGCCGCCGCGCGAACGACGACGACGATGACGCCCTCGCCGGAAATCGAGAGTCGCCGAGATGGTCAGCAGCAACGTCAAAAAGAGCAAAAGCAAAACCGAGATTACCACGAGACGCGCGAAAAGGGTTTAAGAGATAATAGTCGTTCCGAAAAATTACAACTCGCTGAAAAAATCGCGTACACGAAATTCGATACCCGCGATAAAGGTTGTGATGAACGCGATGGCGATGTTTACATCGAAACGAGGGGCGCCGCTTCGTCTTCGCCTCTTAAACCCGCCTCGTCAGCGGCATTATCGCTCCCATCTCCTCTCCCTGCTCACCGTAAAGACGAATGCGACGACGACAGCGTCGGAGAAGAAAGAACAGCTGTCGGTAGCGGAAGGCCGAGTGAAGGAGTTCTCAGAGACATACGACACGACAAAAGACAGACGACGACAGAGATGGAGGGCCTCCTCGATTCGGAGAATTTTAGCGTCGATGCTGTCAATCTTCCTAGTTATTATGGTTCTGAAAGGCAAAAAGAGAGTCATTAAGACAAGCGGGTTTTTAAAATAAAAATTAAAGCTTCACTCCAGGATATATTCCTATTATAGAACATACGGCTTTAAAAATACGAAACGTAAAAGGAGACGGTTTCATCTATAACAACTTTAAGAAAGATTAAGATATAATGGCCGAGCAAAAGTTACGAAAGGGCTTCCGGAAGAGTAGTTATTATATCATGCCGGAAGACGCTTTGCGGAAAAATCACGCCGCAAGAATATAAAAACGAAAATATTGTTGGTGGACGAGAATAAAGCAGCTGATAACTGAGAATATAGCACCCACAATTCATCGAAACCGTCGGCGCTCAATACTGACGAGTCACGGGAAATTCTCCACGACATTACGAGACTACAAAAATTTAGAGAATTCGAACGAACATAAAAAGTTATAGCTTTCAAATGCGATAATATTTTTAAAAACAAAGTCGCCACCCCGGCAGAGATACATAAGTGAATGAACAAAGAGCGGTCCGCCTGCGTACCCTCCGGGGAAGGGCGCGACGCACTTCGAGTGCCAAAAAATTCGTAGAAGAAGCACACGTTGTTCGTTTAATGACTAAGGCTTCGCGAACGCCATGAAGGGCGTCAAGATCGGGACCGTCAAATATACGTAATTTAATTAAGGCTTTTAATTAAAGTTAAAGGCGGCCCGGGGCGGGTAGTTTACGGGGCGTATTCAAGTTAATCATCGTTATCCCGCATTTGTACGGGAGCTCGGGTTGCCACCTGAATCGCGTGAACCCGAATATTCCGGGGCGAGTAGAGTCCGAAAAATAATGAATCTCCTGCGACACAAATCTCTCGCATCGGCGAATAGGAATAAGGAAGACCTCTTTAGAACCTGCAATCGAGCTTTTGGGAGAACGAGAACGCCTCGCGGAAGGAAACGTTTATTGCCTACGACACGAATTTTGATATCGCTCGGTTAGGGGTACTCTCAGCTGCATAGCGCCAACGACGTGAGAGCGTACGTCAAACTAGCGGAGGTCGGGTGGTCTTTCGGACGAGGGTTTCGCTTTTACTAAATTCGATCGTTTCAAAAATGGAAAAGGACGAGCCTCACTGCGATTATTAAAGCGCATGGGCGTCTGAGGCCTGCGGCGACTTTCGGTGGGATCGCGGTAATCGGTCGTAGTTGGTGCGAAGGTGTCCTCGCAGCGGGAAACGACATTGTTCGGAACTCGACGCTAAAATTACGATAGTCGGCGTTCTGCACGGGAGCGGCGATCGCCTGGCGCTTTTTAATCTTGGGCGTTAAGGAGTCGGATTGGTCGTCTTTCGTGTTTCTTCTTTCGGTATAAATCGCCTATATCTACAGGAATATTTACTCTCCCTTATTCGGTCCTTCGAATGAATCGCGAGAAATTCAAAAGGTCGGAACTGACGACGACCGACGAGAAACGAAAGCGACTAGAAAACATCACGCACTCTAATTTGACCAACGCCCATTAAAAAAAATGTAATTAAATAAATTATTTATTTAATTTTGTTACAGAACCACTGGTTGCTCGTCTGAATCATTTTTCAGCTACCAGTTTTGATGAAATTTTTTCGTTGTCGTTTTTTTTAACCCGAGCTACAACGCGGAATCGCTGATGCTTCTTTTGACGGGAACTCGAGTTTTAGCCACGAATGAATTATCTATCTTTTTAGTTGCCTCCCTATTTAATACAACCACTCATTTATTATAAAGGTATTTTTATTAAAATGTATTTAGTTCGAGATTAAAAATTTGCGGGTCTCAACCTGTCGCCGTGAAACGATACGGTCCATTTTGTTAATAACTCCGTATTGAAATATGTAATTTATTAATAAAAGTTAATTATTTGTTATTAAAATATATTTATTTTATTTTATTTGATCGTCCGCATTTAATTTCCTTTTCGTAATTAATATCAATATTTTATATTCGCGTTATTTCCGATTCTATGCTCCGAATTTTTGATATAACTTTGCGGTCGATGTTCAGTTTGACTTCAAAACGCGATTTAAGGTAATTTTGTTTTCGTTAATCTTTTTATGAATCTGCTCGATCCTCGCAAACATTTCCCAAGGACTCTTTCTATCGCGATCATCGGCTACAGTCATACTTTCAACATTAATCTGAAAAAGTCATTCTCGTCGCGGGTTTTCGAGGCGTATTTAATTCTGCGTTTTCGTTCCCGTTTTTTCGCTTGAAAAAAGATTTTCGATTCTCGCTTATGAGAACGCCCGATTCTTCTCCTCTCTCTAATTCATTCGATCGGTTTTGGTAACGTCGTGAAAGTTTTGGGAAAGTAGTTTCTTCGATAATCGCCCAGGATTCTTCTTTTTCTTCTTTTCATTCGCTATTTTAACTCCGAAATGGATCACTGCCAGGCTCTTCACCAGCTCTTTTTCTCCTTAATTCGGGTCCTCGTATTCCCTATATCATACCGGATTCTAAGTTTTTTATCATCGCGAGCCGAAATACTTTCATTCCTGGGGCGATTATGTTCATTATCGTTTTCTCATGGATCCTTTAGCTGCCAATTTAGACTGCTGGAAAATAAATTGGGTTTGAAATCTACTCTTTTTTTTATGATTCGCAATCTAGGCGCGTATCAATTTTGTGATTTACTAAATATCTATATATATTTATTTAGTATCTTTCCAACGGTGAGTGAAGCCCTTTCAATTTTAGCACGATCTCTCCTACGTTTAGTCCGGGCATTTTTTTTAGCCAAAAGAAGCAGTTAGTTTGTTTCCGGGTGTTAATACATCTCGAGAACGATAAAAATGTGAAAAACTTCGGTACTAACTTGGTTATTCGTCCAGATATAGAGTAATCTTTCGCAAAAAAATATAATAACTCGATAAAATTATTTATTTTATGCAATTTTTAAAATTTTTATTGATAAAATTTAATTTTTAATGATTAAATATTTTAAAAGTATGTAATTGAAAAATATTCTATCATGAATGATCACTTCTATTGCATCGTTAAAATCCCCCCACACACACATCTGAAGATCACGTCGCGGAAAAAACCAACAACGCTCGAACCAACCCAAGAAGAATGAAAACAGGAACCGCCCCGAATACGACCGACGAGAAATTGTTGACCGATTTTGAGGATAATCTAAACAAAAAATACGAAGAGTGCGTGAATAGTCTAACCTTAAAATACGACGATGGCGTGAATAATCTTAGCGAAAAATACGACAAGGGAGTAAATAATATGTTGCAAAAAATGGAGGAACTCGAGAAAAAATTTGACAACATTTCTCTTTTAGAAGACCTTCTAATTTTTCAACTTCACAAATAACTATCGTTGGGAAATAGTTATCATTGGAGGTGGAGACCATGATGATATCAAACGTCATTTTATGTAATACTATGTATTATTCTTTTTATGATTAGCGGTCTCGTGCGTGAAATAACTCGAAGGAAATTGTACACTAAATAAATATGAAGTTGATAAGTTTCATTAATTCCTATGAGGATATTGTTTATACATCGCAGTCAAAATATTTTGAATATATTATTTTTAATAATTTTTGAGTCAAAGGAAGCTTAATTTTTAATGATAAACGACTAAGATGAAATTTCTATTTTTATTGGATCGTCTGAGTATTGCCTTCTTTTAAGACTTTCTCTTCCGGTTAACACGAGTCGTTGCTCTTACTGCTATTTATATGATTCTTCGTGCTTCTATTTTTTCTCTATTTCAATGAAGATAGTTATTAAGAATATACTTATAGGTATTATATATAGTAGTATGATATATATACTATATATATTAGTATATATATATTTATTATATATATTAAGTACTATACGTTTATTATATATATATACTAGATGAGAGTAATAATATATAGATAGAAACCCGTGTGCATTTGAATATTTACCTCATAAGCTTTGTTCGTTTCTTCTTTTCTTTGCTGACGAAGTTTTCTCGCGTGAAAATTTTCGATTTTTTCTGAATTCACAAAGAGTTATTTTGCTAACACCGCCCTTGTCTCGCTTCATGGAAACGGCCTGTTGCGGGCCCCTCGTCCCCATCAGACGGGAAAGAAGAGTTTTCTGAACCGTCACTTGGTTTGTGTGATTTTAAACCTTGCAAGATTCCACTGGTTTCTAGACGCCGTTTGCCGATTTCTGGCTTTCGAATATTATCGTCCTCCATTTTTGTTAAAAGTGAAATTATTTACAACCGTTTTTCGAGAAAGACGACTTCAAATGAAGTGCTGAATGAAAACAATCAAAATATATATATATATATATATATATATATATCCTGTATAAAAATAAAAAAAAAGGTTAAAAAAATATTTTTAAATCAAATTTTATTTAAAATTGGTGTGACAATTTACTAAAAAAAAAGGTTAAAAAAATAACTTTAAATCAAATTTTATTTAAAATTGGTGTTACAATTTACTTATTCCTCTCATTTGATCCTGTCATTATTAGCCTTTATAATTTTTTTTATTTTTTTCTTGCTCCATTAATTTAAAAACGTATTTAAAAGAATCCCAGGCGCTTTCGATTAGTAAAGCGGTTAAAAGGCCGAGCCCCGCTAACGATTTTTCCGCCTCCATCACAGCACTTAAGTAGGTATCTCGCGTTTTCGGTGCTCGTATATTATAAATAGGACACGGGAATGGGCAGATCAAATAAAGGCAATGGCTAGCGAGTAGTCGACACATTCTCCCATTTCCGTCTGCGAAGGGATGGAGGGCCACAAATCTGTGTAAAATCCAAGCGGCGCACTTGAAATACAGAGTAAACTTTTTAGCAGAATCGAGAGAGGCGCTTTCCTTAATGTAATCAATAGTTTCGTTATACCGGTCGGTTATTTTTAGAAGTTCTCGGTACGCCTCTTCTTCGGAGCTAAACCGCGGGTATTCGTGATCCGTTCCCGCAAACCTTCTCTCGGTCGAAAAACGCCCGAGTTTTTCTTTTTCGACAGTTTAATAACATTAATACGAGATTGGGTGTCTGAATGCGATTCTTCTTTCGCGTCTAGCAACACCATTATCGTGACCAATATCATTTTTTCTAAATGCCTTCGACGCCGCATAGCATTTATTAATACTAAAATGTTACTAACATAGTGGTTTGCAGATGGATCCTCTATCGCTTCGTCGCTGTTGATTTTTATAGTCCGTAGCACCTCGTTAACTCCCCACAAATCAATAGAGTGCTCAGAGACAGCAGCGGGTAGACCTTTTTCCCCCTCTTTTCTCCTTTCGCAAAAGCTTCTTTCGGTAAGTTGATAATTTTTGTTCTTACGTTTTCAACCGATATTTTTGAAATGAAGATTGAAACGGATATTTTCATTTTTTCGGCAAGGCAGATTTCGCACAGAGTTTTTTGCGACAAGAGAGTGTTATGAGCTTATTTAAAATGGCAATTCGATTTAAAACAGAACGATAATATCCTACATTTTTGAAAGTTTTGGGAAATGTGATGCGACGCGCGATACCCACGGAGGAGGGTCCGTGATTTCGCGCATTAAAAAGCATTTCGAGCAATCTTTCGGGTTTATATTTTTCCATTTTGTCGTCTTTCCTAATATTAGAGTTATTTTTATGCGTTTCAGGTTTTCCAAGATTTACGGACCTTGTCGTTTTCGTTATTTCGTTTCTCACGCCTTCGTGATTAATCATCATCCTTATCACGTTATCCTTATATTTTAAAAAAAAATTTGTGATAATAAATATATTTTATTTTTCTTAAAAAAAATTGTAAATTCTACCTTAATTTTATTTTTTTTCTTCCCAAACCTTCTAAAATGGAGAGATTCGAAAATTTATCTTCAGACGAAATATTTATGGATGTGTTTGGAGGGGAAAACCTTTTTCAAATGAAGAAACGTAAAAATGATCAGTCTCATTTTTCTAACACGCCTGGTAACGATGAAAAATTAAAAGTATACCAAACTCCGAAAAAGCCCGTTTTTAAAAATAACGTCGCGCCAGCAATAGACGAACATCGATCTGATTTTTTATTAAAAGATGATGATGTTAATTCCCAAAACTATGGAAAAAAAGACGCATATAAAATAGGAAATAGATTTGTTGACATTGCTTCCGACTCGTACAAAAATAAAAGTAGTCCTTATCAAGAGGTATATTCTCCAGACTGCGAAATCGACGAAAAAAGTGATCTTTCTAACGAAAATAATCTTTTGTTGAGCGATAAAATTCAATCAGAAAACAGATCAGAAAACTCGGAAGAAGATGAGGAAGAATATAAAGAACAGGACGGGACGGAGGAAAGGGAAGATGAAACAAACGATACCGAGGAATTGGGAATTTCCAGAACGTTACTTTCTGCGCTTAAAAAAGCCAAAAATTTAAACTCTAATGATATTGAAACTATTAAACGCGAATATAAATACGATTTCGGAAAAAACAACGACGAAACTGATGTCGTTGCTAAATATTCGAATAACGACCAACAGTGGCCAAACAGGGGAAAAATCCATATCACAGTATCGCAAGAATAGAATTCGTAAAGTTGAAGTCGAAACCGGCAACTCTAGATGCAAAAGAGGGGAAAACAGAATTGAAATTAGTGAAAGAATTGAGAGTTGAGTCATCGGCATAAGAGTGAACAAAGTTAGAAGTACAGCTAATTAGATAGTTGATGAAAAGTATGAATAAAGTTGGAGAATAACAGAACCTTGCGAACACCCACCAATTAACAGGAAAGGTAAGAATTCCCATTCAGCGGAGTGCTGATATTTAACGAATCTAGAGAGAAACTTGACAAGAGTGAGCAAAGAGAAGGAGGAAACTAAAGAAAAGGAGCTTAGAGAGTAGTGACGTACGCTATACCCGATCAAAAGCTTTTGATATGTTGAGCGCCACCACACAAGACTCCCCATAGCTCCTAAGGGCAGAAGACCGTAAATTCAGTTAAAAAGTGAGCACGTATGTCCTACCAGTTGATTTCAGAGGCGTCCGGAACAAAGCCACTACTGATGATTCGGGAAAGACAGTGAGTAAACATCCAGATGCCCCAGAAAATAAGTTAAGAAGAGTTTCAAAGATTTTAGTTGTTATACTAGTTAGAGTTATAGGGCAGTAGTTAGATGAATCAGAGCGACTATCCTTTCGCGGCATTGTTTCTGGCATCATTTAATGCGTCGCTGTCCAGCATCGATGCATAAAAGTATTAGTGGATTCAAGACATAGAGAGTAGAGTTGAGAAGAGGATCAAAGCGCCTTCATGTATCGAGAACATCAGCGCTCACTCCAAAAGGACGCGGGCCTCTCGCGATTGACATATGCGAAATGCTTCAGCTCAGTCCTCCCATCGCTCTATCACTCTTAGATAGAGACATATGCAAACTTCTGGAGAGGAAAAGAGAAGGAGAACAAACATGGAAGAATGTCTGGATTTAGTCTTACGCGGTTCTCACATCTACCTATGATGTATCTTGAATTTGTGATTTTCCCTGACTTTTCCCTCACATACCTTCCTCCACAAATTTTGCAAATTTTTCCCTGACTCAAGCATGTAACCAAAGTTCTGGAGCTCTACTCTTCTATGGCGCTTCTAAGTGGATATTAAAACTTATAAAATGAAGCTGCTGTTTCCTTTAACTGCATCGAATTGTCTTGTATATGAAAAACTAGTAAGTGTAGTAAGCATGTCAGGAAAGGTTGTAGATATATGTCTCGTCTCTACTGGTACCTCTTTTCGCCGATAAAGGCTAGGATAAAATATTCTATTACTGTATTTTCATAGTATGAATGACCGGTCACATCTCATAAGCATACGAGATTGGCTTCATACTCATAATAATCCTACAGCGAGCATCTATGGGAACATTGTACTATATTACTGGTAAACGTATCTTCTCCTCCAGATGCGTGCGCAGTGATAGGTTAAGAAAATATTGATTGTCTGGAGGTTTATGTTGCTGTTTGTATACTCTAGCGATGCCTGCTGACCGGACGGATCATGTATTACCTCCTCATAGCCCGTCCAACGCACAGTCCTCTGTTTTATTTTTTCCCAAAAAGTAAACACGCTACCTGGATCCATAATTATAACAAAAAGGGACTAAATTAACTTCACAAAACATAAAACATTCTCCAATACTGGACTAGGTGATGGATATATTCAGACTACTGCAAAGTCCCAGTATGTTCCCTTGCACTCGTGAGTCGGACAAAAGTCTATAATAAATGGTGGGAATTGATAAAGTGCTCATACGGTTAAATACACTATTCTTCTTCTCTCCTTCTCTGTATGTATATATATTCTGTATACACATTCTCTTGCCGTGAGTGCATGTGATATGAGCGTTTTACCTGAATACACACCTCGTATATACTCCTCCCGCCTAGTTGCAACATTTTCTCGCTGTCGCTCTGCAAGTTTATAAGGATCTGTTTGACGTGATATCTAAATTTATCTGGTTCTTTTGGATTGGAGATTCTCTCTACTCATACTGCCTTCTAAATCTTCTCCTTACTTTCGCGTCTAGCTTGGTTCGTGTTTTTAGACTCTTTGCAGACTGTGTTCTTCATATCTCCTATGGGGCCAGTATCTTCTCAAATTTGTCACGCTTATCAATTGAGTGGATAGCACATGATGAATTAGACGGAAGGGTGATCATATAGCGAATTTCTGTTCGCTGAATGTTAGACCATACTGTTTCGCATATCGTACTCTGAAAATATTAAAAAAAGCGCCTTTTATGCAGTCATTGTGTGGCCGGCTATTTGCCTTCACTAATGCGAGGAAAAGAAATCAGTCTCCTATATTGCTGCTCTCTCTTGCAGAAATCATTCCCACCTTACTCAGTACAAAGTGTCTCTTCTTAAACACGATTGCATCTATTGCTTCGTTGTTCAGACCATCTGGTTTGGCACAGGTTTTGGGATTTGGCATTAATTTTCTTGTCAAGGACCGACTCGCGAAAAACGTTATAATGTCCTTTATAGTTCCCACCAGTATTGCGGATTTTTGGTATTGTGTTCAAATTCATTTACTACTAGATTTAGTTTGTGTGAAGAAGAGCAATGAAAGGGAACAATGCTTTTTTATACTTTTCTGCAATTATTGTTTGGGCAACCTCCTTCTTTGCTAAGACATCGTTAATATAAACATTCTCTATTGTAAAACACCAAAGCCAACCCAAACGCATATATCTACGGGAAAAATCCAGTATATCTCAGGAGAGCCTCTCCCTATCCCGTGACAATCACATGCCTAGCGGCAAATGTGGTCGCTTTTCGCATTGTTTATTTTGCCGCTCAAGCGCTTTCAGTTGTACAAAGCCGAAATAAATTGATCTCTCTCTCTGACTTTCCATCTGGTAGCACTTAATTATTGATCGATGTAAATTACGTCAAACTTAATTCTGCACCACCCCTATAGATTCCACATAACATTGATTGCCATCAATTGCTTTTACTTTCCAGATGAAATGATAACAGCGGCTTCATCTGCAGTGTAAGCTATACCAATACACATAGCGCGCTATAGTGACAACATAAAATAAACTGATATCCAAGTTACTCTTAGAAAAGAATTAACAGCATTGCAAAAATTCCTTTATTTTTGAATTTTATAATTCAGAGGGAGTGAGTGTCACATTAGAGAAATGATACTCTATTCTGAAATCATGCAAAACTGATTGGTATGTTCGGACCTAATCTTTGTCTTCCTTTCTAAAATGGAGGTGTTTCCAATGACTGATCTTCAACGGGTCTGATACCTATATCGTAGTGAGCATCGTTGGTCATTTACTTAAATTCTCTACTGAAATACGTAACTACTTAAATCTCGGCGTGATCAATAAGACTCGAATGCTTACCTCGGAAGTGATTAATAAACATTAATATATACATGGATCTCTTCAATTCGCGGAGTACCAGAAAAATGCACGCCACAATCTCTCAATGGAAAATAAATTTCTTGAGAGGATGAGACTAATTTTCTCGCTTCTCTCCTCTTTAGAATATAAACTTTATCTTGATGAAAATCATTATAAATTTTTCATAATAGATGAAATTTTCTGGTTTTTTCTCCACAATTATAATCGCACAGGCGAGAGGATCCGATTTATATTATTTGGCTCTAGTAGGGCTGCCATACGCCCTTCTCATCTCCCATCTTTCCTTCCTTCTCTCTATTGTCCCCTTAAAACAATTGAAGCTTATTCATATATACATTGATCCCTCGTATTTTTCAGCCCGATTGTTGACATCTCTACTATCAGAAGATAAATAATAACCCATAATAAACTTGTAATTATCGAAATCAAATTCTAAAAACTTTATTGTCAAAAAAAAGAAAAGGAATATAATTTAAGAAGGTGTATATTTATTTCTCTATGTGGAAACATGTCATATTTTTAAATTCATGCTCTGTAATCATTTTCTTTCAAGGAATTTTCAATTTTTCCCGTAAGACAAACCCTCCTATGTTTGTGATCAATTTTAGGTCATTGTACAAGAAGTCGGGGACGTGGGTGATCAACTTCCAGAATTATTTGAAAATGAACTTCAACTTTGATAATAGCGCATAATAGATGATGTCCAATTAAAACTCAATTAAGACAGAGGTACGCATGTTTGCGAATTTTGAAGTTTGTTGTTTCTCAGCGCTGTTGAGATACGTACACAAGTTTGTAAATTTCAACAATCAACCCATCTTTTCATTGTGAGAGGTATTTGTATCACATCAATGATGAGAAAACAACCCACCAATAACTGCTATTCACTAATAATTTGGTAATTAATATTTTCATATTGTTAGAACAAATTCGATAAAAAATATAGAAAACATAAATGTTCACTGTGGGCATATGTATAATCGGGAGATGAATGCTGCGAGCGTATGTCTTTAACTCTAAGATTAATGAGTCTCTCCATTCTTGCTATGGTTTTGGTTAACTGCATTAGGTTCTGCTATGTGCGTTACGTTTTGGTATTATATTGTGATTTTTTAAAATAACTAAAAATATTTTGTAATAAGTTAAAAACTTTTTCTCTTGCGTTTCTGGATAGAGACAGTGCTTTTCGTGTTTTATTCTCAAAAAAATTATCTTAATGTTTTAATAATTACGTATATATAGCGTGTGCACTCTCGCCCGGACTGTATACAGGTAGTACGTGTGATAAGATTTAATTCGCGCTATAAGTTGATCATCTCTTGAACCATACAAGTGAATAAATAAATAAGTTATTCCGCAAAGATTATAATATTTGTCTCATTCGGATGCTCTCTATCCGGCGAACCTACTATTTCACCTGTGATTGGACAACTCTTGCTCAGCTTTCTTACAGCTCTCTTTATTTCGCTCACTCTAGTCCGTATATACTGTACTTTGTACTCTATAACTAACATCCACATGTCGATGGTGTGCGCTCAGTTTGCATCGGTCTTTTTCCAACCCCATCTTGTCGTCTTAAAAAACCAGAGTTAGTTTTTTTGTTTTGAAGTCATATGGGATACATAACTTTTAAAATATTATAATATAAATGACCGTGTACAAACTGACCCAATACCTTAATCAATTCATAAATTTAATTACTGTAGACCTAGGGACCTCTCATAATCATTCAACTGAGACCACCAGAATATCTTTTTACAACTTCATGTGTGGAAAACTCAAACCTACACAACTATGACAAAATAGACCAATACACTCAAAAAAAAAATTTAGAGATAGGTCAAGCCTAAACTGGTAGGGAAAGTAAGTGTTCTCGATTATATAAATACCATTCATAATTGCATAAATATATTAGTGTAAAAGAGTACGAAAGAGATTAAGTCATAATGAGTAGCATACTCAGTACTAAAAACCACATCATACATCCAATTTCACATCAATCAAATAAAGGGTATAATGAATTTGGAACAACCTACTTACTCGGAGCATTTCTCAAACAGCGATAGAGAAAAATTATAGGGTCTATAAGAGTTGAGCAAAATTACGCAATACACTCTGTATCAGTAGACTTGTGCTAAATTCATGTGAATATCCTATACACATTTTGATCAAGAAACCAAGATCATGTACGAATTTAGAGATAATTATGGAAATGATCATATCCTCCCAACCTTTTCATTTAACTTATCACAACATAACATCTTATGCCTTGTATCATTAGTTTCCTAACACAAAATATTCCGCTCATAGTCATGAGCCAAATACAAAATAATACTTCTAGTTGAACTGTCATCCACTGATAAAATCAATTGCATACTGGTATAAGAGTCAATGATACCCTGAGGTCCTAATCTTGACTTCGTCTGACTGATGCTAGTTGGCTCACTTGCATTATGTTTTGAAATTTTTTAAAATTTCCCTGACTATTTTGGAATTTCATGAGGAATTTTTTGAAGCCACATCCACCAATTTTTTATTCCCTGACTTTCCCTGATACTACTGCAATGTTTTTGTGTTTTGCCGTGTACCCTGACTTTCCTATTTATCATACAGCTGATAACATTTTTTAAAAAAGCAGAATTTTAAGTGAACACAGGATTATTTATTAAAGAATAGTAAGTTAAGTAAAATTCATAGATGAAAAAAGGATGAGAAGTGAAAGAGATTAGTAGCAATTAACAAGCAATGAACACACGCTTGTTCACCATCAGATAACATAGTCATCTGGTCACAAAATAAATATAGAACGTATATAAGCATTCAACAAGTACAGAATTTTTTTCTATTTCTATACGTCTTTACCGAATAAGTCAAATCGCCCTAAACATAGTATATATCTTTTTATACTAGTAGTCTGACCGATATACTTTAGATTATTCACGATATAACTGGAGTGAATGTCATATTAGCACCATGTTTATTTTATTTTTTTTATATATTTAGTGATAAAGTTGCTAATCATAGTAGCCTGTACGAATATAATATCCCCTAGTGTAAATCGATATACAAGTAGTAAAAGTAATTTGTGAATAAGATATTGTTATAATATTGAGTATAGATATGTACGAATGAGAGTTATTAAGATGAAATCCCAAATCGTGTGGGGAGTGAGCGTAGTTTTTTCCATGAGTGCTATTGCCTCAGTAATTAAGTTATAAATCTTACTCTTATGAAATTAATATATTTGAAAATATTTTATCATATAATTTTTCTACCTGAGTATTTAGCACACCTTTGATGATACTTAACTATATACTAATAGGTAACCTGATAAAAATTTATATATTATATTTCGCTTCTATTAAAATCTTTATCTATATAATGATAATATTTTAAATATTTATTACTTAATAATTATATATATCTAATTAAATATATATTAATTAAATATCTCTAAATACAATATATTAATATATAATTTAATATATTATTAATATTGTTAATTTATAATTTAATATAATTATTATATTTAATAATATATATCATTATTTCAAATGTATTATTAAATTTATATATATATATTATAATTTAAT
>JABUQX010124276.1:10000-15606 GCA_015478945.1 Trachelipus rathkii | reverse complement strand
AAACTGCATTACATATCATACCGTATAATGACCATTCTTACAAAGGAGGAAATATACCAATGTCAACTCATATTGAAGACAAACCAAAAACCAAATTCATAACACTTAATAGTGTAACATACCAACTCCTCATATACGATGAGGAAAAACCTTAACAGTATAAAACACTTTACATAGTTAGCAAGTTGAGAACGTGCGTTATTTTGTAAAAAACTTTTTCGTTAACAGAAAAAAAAATATTATAAGTACAACTTTAGAACTTCTCTCTCAAAACTTCGGAGAAAAAAATGTTATTAAAAATACAAATTAATAAAAAACTCTTACAAAGGAAAAAGATTTTTAAAACCCAAAAAACATAAAAAAATGATTTTCATAATACAACATTTTCAAACTTTATTTATAATGGTAACCTTCCTGAACTTGGTTAAAAAAAATATAATGAACAAAATTTGTTAGTAACTTCCTTCCTGGAAAACTTAAAAAAAATACAAATATTTAAAATTTACCTTCATCTCGCTCCTTAAAAAATTAAAATTTCCTGTATGTAAGGCCTTGCCTTCCTCCGAAAAATCGCTACCAAATAAATGTTATATGTTTGAATGAAAAGAAACCAAAAATAATATCAAACTAAAAAGTTATAAAAAACCTATCAAAAGAAAAAGATTTTTAACCAAAAACAAAAATGATTTCATATATCTTGAAAATAAATATGGGTAACCTTTCCTGGAAACTTAAAAAAAATATATTATAACAAAATTAGTTTTATAACTTTCCTTGAAACTAAAAAAAATACAACAAATTTTAAATTACCTTATCAGGCCTAAAAAATTAAAATTTACGCTATGTAAAAAGGGCCTGCGACTTCCTCCGAAAAATCGCTACCAAATAAATGTTTTAAGTTTATTTGGGGAACGTACAAAACAAAATAATATCTAACTAAAAGTTAATTATAAAACTCTTTACCAAAAGAAAAAAAGATTTTTACCAAAAACAATAAAAATGAATTTCATAATCACATTCAAACTTTATTCAAGCTTCGAGGAAACTTAAAAAAAATATATGAACAATATGTTATGAAGCTTTCTGAAAACTTTAAAAAAAAAATACAAATATTTAAATATACCTTAAACAGGCCTAAAAAATTAAAAATTTCCTGTTGGCAACTTGCGACTTCCTCCGAAAAATCGCTACCAAAATAAATGTTTTAAGTTATTTTGGAACGTGTACTAGAACAAAAAATATATAAATATAATAATTAAAATGATAATTACAAGACAAAACAATTAAATATAAATTGAAATAATATTAATAATTTTTAAAAATCCATCTACTCAAAAAAATGCTGTTCAAAACTCAGTCATAATAATAATAATAATTATGATAATACACCACAAACAGCTATAATATAATTGAAATATATTTAACTATTTTTTAAAATCCCATTCTACTCCAAATGAATGTCACAGTCAAGTCATAATAAATAATAAATAATAATAAAAGTAATATAACATAAAAATGGCATTTCCCTATTCACTCGCGGTCTGAAAAAAAAAATAATAAAAAAAATGGCAAGACATAATCATCATTATTGATCCTGTGATATGATTAAAATAATATAATAATTATAATAATAATTATTAAAAGATCCAGCCTCTCTCTTTTTCACTCGTATAGTGATAAAATAATATTATATAATAAATTTAATTGGCCTTCTCCCAGAAACACGATAATCATTCGGAAATTGCCTCAAGAAAAACTATTTTATAAGTGTGAGCCTTAGGCCTGCTTTCAAAAAAAACAAAACAACACGCGGGCCTGAGTTAATACCCCCAAAACAAGAAGGGTGGTTATTAAGTTATTTTAGGCATAGCGGTTCCTACGAAAGTATTTTACGCTGAGTAGTTATTAATAATATTGCGGCTTAATAATAATATATATGGTATAAAGAATTACTCACCAGCTTGAAAAATATTCACCCAATAAAGGAGCTCGAAATATGCACATGCTATAGGACTCACGAAATCAGAATAATAAATCCTGGCGAGGCAAATAGCTGGCTTGGGGAGCATGAAAGGGGGTGGGGGAAAGATGATACTCCCTTAAGGTGATGCTAAAGCCTTACGTGCGGGAAATGATTTTAAATCTCCGTTGCAGAATTTTCAAGAATACAACTTTAGAAAAGTTTTTAATTATCAGGAATATGTAAATAGAATTCGTGCAAAATATAAGGATCGACGAACAAAACAAAGAAGAAGCACTAGGATAAAAAAAAAATATTGGGGCGAATGGAAACGCTGGAAGTGTTATCAGAAAGGAGAAGCAAATAGGGGGGGATTGAAAGCTCGTACGACGCGGTCGACCAATAAGAAAATTACAAGTCGGGATGGGGGGGGGAGAATAGCTTTATTTTTTATTGAATTTTTTTAGGGAATAGTCGAAAGAAAATTATTAATAGGCTAGGATAAAAAATAGATTTTTTATTATCCTATTTTCGTTTGTCGAATAAAATAATTCCGGGCCAAAGAGTTTCCCCCTGGCCAGGTAAAAAGGCGGCTTTTTGTATACCCCGAGTTTTCGGCCGATGGATTAGAGTAAAACGGGCTTCTAACTGGTTGGGGCTAACCAGTTGAAAATTGTCTTCGGTTCTGCGTAATGGAGCTCTTCTGAGGACGGTTATTACGGAATACTAATGGTACCTACCCGAAGGGAGCATAGTCCAAGATGTTTGGGCGATGACAGTGCCAATATAACCATGGGAACCCTCTTGCCCTCTGATACCCTCGTTTGAGAGACGAGCGGAAGGTTACCCGAATAACTCAACAATCAATTGGGGGAAAACTTAGTTATTTCCAGGTCTAAAGTGTCTAACTTTTGATGTCCTCTGATATACGTGTAAGCCCCCAGAGGCAGGGATCTAACAACTGTATGCCTCGCCCAAGAATAGATAGAGCATACAAAATGATTGCTTTCCAAAAACTTACACAGTCATTTCTTGAGAAAAAATGACATATTAGTTAAACGAAACTTTCCGGATATTTATAGCGAGAGAAAAAACATGTTTCCTTCAGATACTAATTTTTCGAATGTAAGACATTGGGCTAAATAGCGTTATTGCATTTGTTATCAGTTTAATCTGTGGTCTTGTTATTCCGTATTCCAAAAGAATCCCTATTCGTTTGTACTATTTTATGGTTTATCCCAACCCGAAGCGTTTTGTACCAAAACCAAAAGTAGTAGGTCACTTAAAGCTACCATACCTTGGATCCCGCTTTATAGACCTGGATATTTGCATTGATTATTCTTTAAAGATATAGTTTTAATACCATTTTCACCTATGAGTAAATTGAGTTTGTAAAAGGGAAGTTACTATTTTGGAATAGGAATCCATTGAGATGTTCTCTAGGTGTTCAGTGGGAGTAATGACATCAGTATACCCTATGGCCTGCAGACGGGTCCTTCACTCTTCTGAGGAAGCCCCAGGTGTTGGGCGTCTCCCTGCGCCTTAGAAGCTAAAATAAAGAGTCCTAAGTGTTGGTTTGTGTGATAAGGATATTAGTTGGGTGTAGAGTTGTCATGAACAGACAGATAGCTAACAGCCTTTTGTTCCCTACGTTAGGAGTTGAAACCATCCTACAATTTAACGATTAGAATACCAGGAGGTTATCATCCCCTCATTGGACACAGAGGAGAGAATAATGGCGGCCAGTTGGCCCTAAAGTGGTTCTCGTCTGCTCCTTTCGCAGTCTCTCGCAACCCCTCGACCCTTATCCAATCTAGGGCCCGGAGAGTGATTACAGGCCATGAAATTCAGTCAAGTGGTAAGCCGACGTGCTTTATGGAAGGAGCGGTCAACAGGAGGAGACCACATTAAAGCCAATCTCTTCAGAATAACTTTATCCGAGTGATTTAAATCATTTCGATTCAGCAAAACCCGGTTTTAAAGAAGTGTACAGGAAAAGAGTCTTATAGATGGTAAGGGTAAATCGACTCCATTCTTCATCAAGACTATCATAACTCCAAATATCTTTAACTAAAAATGAAAATAATAAGTTGTTCAAGTATAGTAGTTGTGAGTGTGTTTTTACGAAAATTGTCATTAGTTGGTCTGATTACAAGCTTTCATCAGAAACCCAATAAGCGTAACCAGAATTGGATTCATTTTTGATTTTTATCATAGGAACCGCTTATTGAGATTTTTGTTTTAGTATTTTTAATGTTTTCCAAGCTTATCGCGCGATTGATATGAAAAGTCTATATATATTTATATAGTATATATATTTTGAGTAAGCCAAATTGGTGAAAATTATTAATGTGATCCATATATAATAATAATAATAAATTTGTTATTAAAATTAATATTATTATAACTGTATTTATGTGTTATTAAATTATCTGTAGTTCTATTGTTGCCTCAAACTCTATACGTATCTTATGTCTAATTTTCCAATTTTTCCCTGAAATAGATACTTATTAGTGCGCTTGTTTTCATCTTAGATTTTAAGAGGTAAATAAACCTAACCAAACCAAGTAATTTCTATTCTCTCAGTCTCATATTGTTTTGTAATTTGTATTGTAGCGGCGAGTGGTTGCTTTTGTAAAAAAGTCCGGTTAGCAGCTCAACAACGTATTTTGTTAATATATCGCGAAGTATTTATTATATTTATTTTTGCAGTGTGTTATGTGTTTTATATATAACCCTGATGATGGATAGACCTTTATCGAAATATGCGTCTCTCTCAAAGTAAATAAATAAAATGTGGTGATAAAGATTTCTAGTTCGTTGTATACGCTTGTTCATCCTTTAAGAATAAGATATTTACCTAGAGAATAACCGGTTGTCTCTTCCGAAGTTTATTTAGAAATAAGATATGTGTTATGAGGATAAATGGTATTATAAACGAATGTCAAAAAAAAAGTCTTTACATTATATATAATATAAGTAGAGGTTATATATCTTCCGGATATGAAAGTGATATAGTTTATTAATGTGATATTATATATATAAGTATATAGTTGATTAAATATTGTATAGGTAGTGATATATAGTGATTTACCTTATGGATTAATTATATAAGTAATACCCTAGAGAGTAATATATATATATAATAGTTTCAAAGAAGTATTGGACTTTTCGGATATGAGGCAGTTACTCTTTTTCTTGGGATTCCCTCGGTGTTAAGGAAGAACGCTGTAAGAAATGTTATCTAGCCGTTCTGCAGCGAGTATGATCAATTATCTTTAAATATATCTTTACGGAGATATAGAATTAAATGTAGTGAAAAATAAATGTTGTTCAATCTTAATAAAGTTAAATGAATCTTATGCTTCCTTAAAATATTTTTTTTGGTAGTAGAAACTGTGTTAAAATACTTAATGATTAGTGATATAATTCGTACCAGGATTGTTATAGCTAGTTTTTTATGAGCGCCTCTATTATCTACACGAGTACGTGTTTCTCACTACTTGAAGTGATTTAGATCGTAAGTCTCCCCAATAACAAAACAGTATCTTCAATGATGTCAAAAACCCTGCATCAAAACTTAGTCCCACGGATTTAATATTCCACCATGGCGCGACCAGCCACCAGCAACCAGAAACCACCACCA
>JABUQX010124275.1:20000-34478 GCA_015478945.1 Trachelipus rathkii | reverse complement strand
CTTGGTAATTATATATAGGTATATATATATATATATACTTCATGAGATAAATGAAAATACGATTCTAAATATATATAGAAACTATAGTAAGAATCATTATTAAAAATGAATAAAAGATATACTAAAAAATCATTAATAAATGCATTTTTTAAATATAGTTGTATATTAATAGTATTAATATATATGATAATTATACTAATTAATATTTATATAATTATATTTATATAATTTATCTGGATGTATATAGTGGATCTCATTTAATCATTATATATTAATTAATCATACTGTATTATATATATATATTTATAATAAATATATATTATTATATATTATTATACTATATTATTAATATATCATATATTATTAAGTTTTATATATATCTAGTAGGTGGGTAACCACTTCCGATCTTTAAAAGTACGCTAGTCTCTAGTCCCGCTCTCCGTAGCGGACTACCTAAGAATAAAGGTATAGCGGATACTAGCTGCGAGGTGAGGAGTCGTTCATAGGAATTAGCGGACTTCTCATCACGTATGCGGTAATCAAAAAGTTATCGCTCTTTTATTGTTCACGCAACTCATTTATTATGAAAATGAAGTATTATGTTTTACTTACTTAAGTAATTCTTAATTGGTTATACTAATTAAATGAAATATAATATTTTTATTTATAATAATAATTTTAATTAACTAATTATTTAATTTTAATATATATATATTATTGTGTTTTAATAATTTAAACACTTATAGCTACTAATAAATCATCTACCTCCTTTAAGTGGTACCGATAATTTATTAATAATAAATAAGTTTTAAAAATTATATATATGTATATATAATTAAGAAGAACTGGTATTTAGGTTATTAATATATATATATATCTGTATAGCATTATGTACTATACATGGTAAATATCTTTAATTAATTAGTTAATCACTTTAATTAATTATATAATACATATATAATATTGAGCAATACTGTTAATATAATTAATAATATCAGTGTAAATAATCCTGTATAATACATAATATTATATATATATTATTATTTTATAATATATTAATTAATTACAATATATATATTTTAATTAGTTCTATAAAAATATTAATTTATTAATAATTTAATTATATTATTATATATTTATAATAAATATTAAGGATATTATATATTTATATTTATATACTATTATAATTATTTTAATAATTATTATATATAATTATATATATAATATAATATATATTAATATTTAATATAGATATAAATATTATTATATAATTATATAATATATAATATATTTAATTATTTTTAATACAAATTTTTTCGTTTATATTTTTCTAGAAAATCTCTTATTTAAATAGAGAAATTTTTGTCGAAATATGTTTTGATTTATTTATCTAATTGAATTATAATTTTATCATGTAATTAAACTGCATTTTATAATCTTAAATTATTATTAAAATTAAAAATTATATAAAAATAAGATTTTCAACCTTAAGTTTATTATATGAAATATTGTGATTGACATTACATTTCTAAATTTTTTATGCTAACCCCGGCCCCAGGTCCCGGACCCCGGCTAAAAATATATTTCACCGTATTTATAGGATATATATAATATTGATATTAGCTCACGTCTGGATCTACATACATGCATATATTACATACATTTATCTATCTATTAAGGAATTATTTTGCCAAATATGCAGATGCATGCCTCAGAGAAGGTAAAGCGATTCCCGTAATACGATACCTTACTAATATACATTTGGCGAATCTATATATATATATTATATATACAATATTATATTATTATTAATATATAATAATACTATATACTATATTTATATCTATATAATTAATTAAATTATATAATTATGATATTAATATTTATTAATATATTATAATTATATTTACAAATAATATTATATATCATTTATAATATATTATATATATAATAATATTTTAATATATATATATTTATTTATATTTATATAATAATATAAAATTTAAAATTATAATATATATGATATATAATAAAAAATAAAATTAAATATTTAATTTAATATATATTATAATATTTATTTTAAAAATATTAATATAATTTATAATTTAAATTTTATTAATAAAATATATATTTAATATTATAATAATATTCTTATATTGTTCCTTATCTATGTTCATTTTAATATATTAATAGTATAAATATATTAATATATATTAGATAATATATATTATATATATTATATATATTTAATTATATAATATTAATATTAAATATATATTATAATATATTATTATTAATATTAATCTAAGTTGGTCGAAGCGGTACCTAGTTACATATCTCTAAGAGAATTTATTCGGAGCATTTTTGACTTGATTCGATAAGATATATAAATATCAACCCAAATTTGCTTCTTATGCTTCAATAAATTTCATTAATATTTTCATTACATTATATAATTAATCTCAACTAATATTGATAAATTTATAATATATATATATTATATATATATTATATATATATATATTATAATATATTATATATTAATATATATATATATTATATTATATATTATATATATATATAAATTATACTATTATATTATTATATTAATAAGTATATAATATATATATATAAATATAATTATATATATCCATATTATTATATAATAATTGATATATGTATAATATAAATATATGATTTATATATTAATATATATTTAAATTTATATAATATATCATATTTATATATATTAATGCATATACTCTTAGAATAATGACGGTATATTTTATACTAATATATATAAAATGAATTAATATTATAATAATTAATAATCATTGCCAAGTAGTATAATTACTTATAATTTGTCGAGATTCATATTGCGAGTAAAACTTATCAGATATATAATTATTAAATACTAAATGTTCATCAATCTCTCAACATTCAATAACAATTTCAAATTATGCGCAAGATTAAAGTATATTAATGAATAATTACATATAAATGATAAGTCATTACTCTATGTTGTATAGTATTATCTGCTAAGAAGTCCTCTTATTTTGAGACCTGTTATTATTTAAATTCATTCTTATATATATAGTATTATAATAGCATCGGTAATCTTTTAAAAATTTCGTATTCTAAAAATACTTTCGTGACTCATATTATGTAGTTTACAAGTTGATGGAAATATACAATTATGACTCATACTTATTAATATTATTTTTTAGGAAGCTGTGAACTAATAACAATAATTTAGAATAGAATAATAAATGTAGATATTTACTCAATATAATAGTCAATTTAATGGCAGCATTAAAACTTTTACGCTAATTAAATTATTATACACTTTATTAAGAAATATATTTGTATAAATAATTATTTGTATAATAACTTTCATTACAATTATATAAAAAATAAATATGGACAAAACTCTAACAGTTTTCTTTGAAAACTATGTATTTATTGGTAAACTATCTCTTGAATAAGTGTCCTATATAATTATATATTATATATATTATATTATTTATTATTATTATTAAGCTTTTATTTTATTTTAATTTATATTTATAAATTATCATTTTGTATTTTATTTTATCACTATTTCATGTCCTTGATTTGTTGCAGACGAAATATAATTTTGTGGTTATTTAATCACTGTTTCATGTATTGATTTCATGTTTTTAGTTCTTATTTATAATTATTTTAAAATAATATAATTTTTGGATTATTTAATATATTTCATGTTTGATTATTATTGCAGACATATTATATTTTGTGGATATATTATTATCAGTATTTATTTATGTTTAACTATTTATAGTTTATTATAGTTATCGTTTATATTATATTATATTATATTTATATTAATAATTATTTATAATAGATATATTATATATTAATTATTATATCTTATGTTATTAAATTTATTCTTTTATAGTATTAATCTAAATTGATTTTATAATTATTATTTATATTTATATATATTGAATATTTATTTATTAAATTTTATTATTTAATTTAATGTATTATATATTTATCTAATTATAATTGATATATATTAATAATTATTGTTAATTTATATATTACTATTTCAATTATTATTTAATTATTATATAAATTAACTTGAAAATACTTAATTTAATTTTTTATTATTATTTAATATAAGATATATAATTCTTGAGATTTAATAAATTGATAATATTATGTAATGCGTTTTTTAATTATTTTTAATTATATATTATCATTATATTTATAATAATTATAATTAATTATTATTATTATTTATGTCTGTTCTTACATATTTAAAATTATTTAACTTTAGAATTTTCATTTCTTAGATGTAATCAATCATAAAAACTTAAAATTTAATTTGTACGTTAATATTGTATACGTTAATTATTTATTTAATATTATTATATTATTTATTTTATTTTATTATTATTTATTATTATATATTATTATTTAATTATTTTATTAATTTATTATTATTATTATTTAATTATATATAATTTAATTATTTAATTTTATCATATTTAATTTATTATTATTTATTATTATTATTTATTGATATTCACAATTATATAATAATTATTGTTAATATATATAAATTTATTATTTAATTATCATTATTATAATTAATTAATGCAATAGTGGAAAAACTATCGATACTTTCGGAATTATTGATCAGTTTTTTTTATTTTTAAATTACTTTGACTTTAAATTATTCTATATTTATTTGGATATTAGAATTTTTAAATATTTTATACAAAAAAATTTCGGCCATTCTATTATATAAGTATATTTAATTTATTATATATTTGGTTTTTAAAGATAATTAAGTATGCCTATTAATAATTAATTATATATATATATAATATATTAATTAATATATAATATATGTAGTATATAGAATATATATATATATATTATATATATAACTATATAGTATATAATATAATAATATATATTAATATAATATATATATATATATAGATTATAATATAATTAATCATTAATATTATATCATATATATTATTATATATAATATGATATATATTATATATATATTATATATTAATATAATTTAATATTAAGTATTTTTAAATAAGATTAGTTAATATTATATAGGTATATATATAATATTATATTATAATATAATAATATATATTATTATATTATTATATATATATGTATATTTTCAAATGGTTTCCTACATATGTAGAGGTTATTTAGATACCCGAGCTACTTGTAAGTATATGGATTAACTTCATATATATATCCAGAGTGTTTATCACTATATATTATATCGTAAATAACCTGTATATAATTATACTGATATTAGTAGTACTAATAAGTGAATCACCATATATCTATATTAGCCCTCTGAACAGCATTAGCATTACCTCAAATATAGGTGTAGGCTGTATGGCAGCTGATACTTCGTGGGCAATCTGCCCATGCAAGGCGCCTTCGCGTTTCGCGCAGCGTCTGTTTCCACAACGCTCTTGGCAAGAAATCAAGAAGTTCTCTTCGTGTCGAGGAGGGGGTGGTCAAAATAGATTTTGTTTTAGTGGACGTGTGTCAAGAATGATTTCGGTGAGGACCTTAAATGTAGGCAATGGAGTGCCTGGATAGGACATAACATAGCCACTCCCTCATCAACCCAGGGCGCTATCTTTTCCTGGTTTCAGATACGGCACATGGGTCAACTATTTCGATATGTGTTTCTTGTTTTTCATATATCACATACTACATATACAACACATCTCCTTCTCAAGTTCTAGGTGATAATATTAGTAGAGCAAATACTATTAGATGATTTCGATTGGCGATAATATACGTTTCCTTGAGAGAGCGTACTCGTATGATTAGTCCTCGCTGAGGTCTGCTTTTAATAATTTTTTGAGTCGAGGCTTACTCTGTTGTTTGTGTTTGCTCTCTTATTCATTATTCTGTATTTTAGCAATTGACGTATCTACATGGTTATCTATATATGTTCCTATTACTGCTATATATAGAACATTGTGCGAGAAGATTAGAGACAAATCTTACTTTTATAAGGATGGATGTCTTCTGTAATTCTCATGACTCAATATACTAATATATAGACTATGGTTTTAAAAATATACTGATTTGCTGCGAGTCAGGCGTTGTAGGGCAACATCATCTTCCGTCCGACTTATCACTTGCATATCGGTTTTTACTGGCAGCCCACTACTACATAATGTAGGGTTAAATCTCATACACCTTGCAGGATCCGCACTTATATAGAAGACAGAGATACCGTTGACGGAAGTGCGGAACTTTGCGCATATTGCGTGAATTTGTGATGGGCTGAATAGATGCGGAGGAGGCTAGCGGAACTACGGTTCTCAAGGTGGCGGAGGTGCGCTAAGCGGACTACTCGTCTTGTCTGTCCATGAGAGCAGCGAAAGCTAGTCCTATTCTCGACTGTGTACTAAACTTATTCATTTATTTTATACTCGATATTTACGAAGATTTTCTCAGCTGTGAACCTTCTTCAATAATACGTTGCCATCATAGCGCACTCGCGCAAATAACTACTTGATGATGATTCAAAATGTTAGCACTATTATTAATAGTCTGGGAGATACTTTATATTGGACAACGATTTTATAGGATTACAATAAACCTCTTTGTATTAAGACTGATATGCATACATTTACTTCAACTCGAGTGAGCATCATCGTATCATAATTCGGTAACTAATTTCACCATTTCCACGCATAAGCTTTACGGACAGCCGTAAACAGATGGCTTCTCTCCGGGATTCGAACCACCGCATGTTTGCGAGAACGAGTGGGACGGTTCCCCTAACTATATTGGTCGTTCTGAACTCTATAACATACCACGACACTTAACGCAACTCTGTTGGACTAGACCCAATAGAATGCATCTCAATAATACTTTCGTTCCCATCCTCTTCACCAAAATTGACCGACTAATTTTAAGTTTTCAAAGAAACAGTTTTATTGGGTTGTGGTAAAAGATCTCCAGGACTCATATAGCATCGCCAGCTATTGTTCAGTGCAGAACAAGATTCTTTATAGCAGTCACATCTACCTTTAGTTATTCAGATCTGGTTGTGCTTCTCCAAATCCTCAATGAGGGATATATAACCAGTGATCCTTTACTATCTCTACCTTCCACTTATATGTTCTTCTGACTTCTTTTCTATGAATAGTCCATGTATAATTCGGTCTGTGAATTGCTAATATCACTTTGATTTTCTATCTCACTATCACTCCTACACTCTGTGTCATTATACATGAACTCTAAGTATCAGTATACTCAATTTTACTACCCCTTACTGGTGATCATTGTATTCACTCACATTATCACTATTATGGCATCTAATCTCCTTTAGTTGTATATGAACATAATTTATATCAATATACCTTCACGCATAAAGATCCTAATTCTCTAGACTTTTCTACTACTCGAATTTAGTCTCCATCACCCATAACTACATAAATCATGCTGGACATATGTAAGTACCATATCTGTTGATAATGGTAATCATACCAACGCTACGCCCGGATGGAGAGTAAGCGGTATTTATTCAATTTCTATGGCCATAAAAAGTGACGTTCTTAACCACAATAACCTTAATCAGTGGATCTCTTATTACATTTAAAGTGTGTCAAGTTTGTTGACCATTTCGTAGAATTTATTTGGGCGTGAAAAGTTTCTTCAAGGTCAGAACGACGAAAACATCGATAACTTGATTATCAACTTATAACAAAGAGACGTGATAAATTCATAGACTCGCATCACTATGTCGTAGCCATCTGATGACACCAATACAAGAGCCTGCGTGTTCGACGGGTTTATTGCCCTCCTAAACGCTCAACCCTCGCTATAGTTTATTGGTTGGCATTATCGTTTAACAATCGTGATGTGTGGCTCCTCTCCCGCATCATCATTTTTGATCTAATATATGAAAAAAAAACATAAGGCAAAAGATTTTTACCCAGACAATTATTTTTACGCTACTAATCTTTCACGTGTTATTCTACACAGTACCTTCATGCTGGGACCATACTGCCAAAACATGACAGTTTGTTCTTTTCTCTATTTCGCAAAAGGTGAACGTTTTCTCTGCTATAATTCATTCATTTCTGGAAATCCTTTCTATTCATCTATTCTTCCTCTGCCTTGTTAAAAACTCTTTCTGAGATTGGAAGTTCATCTAACCTAGTTGATGTTTTCCTATTGTTACCTGCTAAATGTTCCGGATCCCTTCTTAATAATTATTGGGGGCTATTAATAATTTGTGTACACACCATAGCACTTGTATGTGTACACTTTTAAGATTTTCTTTTTTTTTCCCCTACATTCTGGAACCCACTAGTAATATGAACTCGAACAAGAGACAGCACGTGTCCACTGAATGAACATAACAAAAGAATCTTACACCTCAAAAACACAATTTTGTCGACCCTCTGACCATTCATAAAAGGTCATAACATAACACTTTCATAGTGTAACCTATATAGGTATTATGTCTCTTAACCATGGTACATCCTCATAACCTATATATCATCAAATATTCTTTATAATACGTACATTAATCTGTTTTCTTCAGTTTTCATAATGGATTTGACATTTCATAAATTCCGCAAACTATTTATATATAATAATATAATATATATATATGAAATATTATATATATAATAATATTATATATATATTATATTATATATTATATTATATATATATATTATATTATATATATAGTATAATTATTATTTATTAATATATTATATATATATATATATATAGTATATTAATAATATATATCATATATATGATCTATATATATATTAGATATAATATATATAATATATATATATATATATTCTAATATATATATATAATTATATATATAATGGAAGAAATAGGTGAAACCTGTGATATATATATTATGGAAACTGATAGCGATGACTTGTCTGAAATAATGCCTACGCCATACGCACACTGTAGAGATTAATAATAATATATAATATATATAATAAAAGCTATATATATATATATATATATATATTATATATTATATTTATATTTGTATAAGTATATATATATATATATATATATATATATATATATATATATATATATATATATAAGTATATATATATATATATCGAAGGTGGGGAAGGTTAGAAGAGCAAAAGAAGTATGTGAATTTGCTCAAGTGAAAGTAAGAATGTTAACAGTGAGTGGTGGAATGAAGAGGTGATGCAAGCGGTTAAAAGTAAAAAAGAAGTGGTTGAATGTACTAAAAGCCAATTTTGAGGTTTCAAAAGAAAGATGGTTGGAATTAAATAAGAAGGAAAAAAAGGAATACTAAATGATGCATACGTAGGAGGAAAAAAGAGGTAAATGAGCAGTTTGGAAAGAGGATGAATGGGGAATTACAAGGGAATAGGAAGCTCTTCAGTAAGGAAACGGAAAGGTTAAGAATGAGAATAAGGGGAATCTGCTTAGAATAATGAATAGGGATTGCGGTTTCGTGACTGATGAAATGGATGGGAGTGAAGTGTTGAGGGAACACTTCGAAAATCTGCATAACATTGGCAGTAATGAAGTGGTGGTAGGGAATGGGCGTGGGTTTGATGATGCAAGAAGGACTAGGTATTTTGGGGAAAAGGTCATTAGTAAGGAGGAGGTATTGGGTAGAGTGAGAAAATTGAAGAATGGTAAATCTGCAGGTATAGATGAAATTACTTGTGAAATGATCAAGAACAGAGGCGAGATGGTGATTGAGTGGACTTGGAAATTGTGTAACAAAGAATTTATGGAGGCTACAGTTCCGAGAGATTGGAGGAGAGCAGTAATAGTACCCTTACATAAGGGTAAAGGGAATAAGGGTAACTGTAGAAATTATAGGGGAATCAGTTAATTGAATGTTCTAAGGAATTATATGCTGGTATTTTGATCGAAAGAGTGCGTCGAGTGACTGAAGGACTGATTGGTGAAGAACAAGGTGCGTTTAGAAGTGGTAGAGGTGGCAGAGATGTGTGGATCAAATCTTTACATTGAAACAAATGATTGAGAAAATGAGGGAGAAGAAGAATAAATTGCATTTAGGCTTTATGGATTTGCTACAGGCGTGTTTCAAATTTTTTTAATAAAGAAAAAAAAGAAAAAAAAAGGCCCCCCCCTTTTTATGGAAAAAAGGTTTTTGGGTTAGTTTTGATTATTATGGTGATGGTCGTAGGCTTATGAATGAATCAAAAGTATGTAATGACGATAGTAAAGCATGTGTAAGAATAAATGGAGTCGAAAGTGATTGATTAATATTAATAACGGAGGCGAGGCAGGGATGTGGTTTTGGTCCTCCTTGGTTATTCAATTTGTATATGGATGGGGTTATGAAAGAATTAGAGGTAGCGTGGCAGGGGGTGGTGTTAGAATGAAGGAGAAGGGAACAGAGTGGATGGTACCCTACCTATTATATGCGGATGATTTGGTTTTGTATGGCGAATCAAAAGAGTTTCACAGGATTGGTAGAGGTGATTTGGCAGGGTGTGTAAAAGGAGGGGTTTGAAAGTAAACATAGATAAGAGTAAGGTTAATGGTTGTGTGTACGTGAGGGGAGTCCGTGGTGGGAAGATTATGTTTAGATGTGAATACAGCTTGAGCAACGTCTAGTTTAAATATTTATGTTGATGATAAGGGGAACGGATGATGCGGTGTAGTATGAAGTTGTAAATGGCAGGAAAGGTGGCTGGTTCAATAAATCCTTTGGGGGGTGTAAAGGGACTAAGTCTTTGAAGTGCTCTATCGGTCTTGGCATGAGGGTATGTTGTTACCTGTGTTAATGCATAGTAGTGAAACTACGGTTTGGAATATGGGGTATAGATCTGAAAGTTCAATGTGTTCAGATGGACAATCTCAGGGGTGTGTTTAGGTGTGAGAAGATTGATAAAATGTGGAATGAAATGTTAGAGAAGTTGTGTTTGGTGGCGAAGAAAAGGGTAATGAGAGTAATAATGAAAGTAGGTTGAGATGGTTTGGTCATGTGGAAAGTATGGATGATAATCGATTGGTTTAGCGGATGTGTAGTGGTGAGTGTGCTGGGAATCGACCGGCTGGGAGAGGGAAGAAAAAGTGGATTGAGTCAGTAAAGGAATACCTGAAGGAGAGAAATGTGAGCTTGGCAGAGGCGAGAAGAAAGGTGCATAATAGGGCAGTGAATGGCGGGGTTTTGTGTGGGGGTATGGTTGTGGTCCACCTGGGCCAAGGGATGAACCTCACATTGACGAGATGCCATAGTGAGGGTCAATCGCGGTCCCGTGAAGCTCTAGGGTGAATTTTCTGACTGCGACGAATTCTCACTAAAATGGGGGAAACTGTGGTAAGGCTGGACTTTCTTTTCGACTTGCGTCATGTTCTACTCGTCAATGGAGCATTTTACTGTCTTATTTCAAATCAGGTAATCTTTCTCTTAAAACACTCTGTGGGACTAGATGGTCAACTCGATCAGAAGCTTGGAAAGATCTAAATTGTGACTTTGAAGCCATTATTAAGGCCCTAAAACATATAAATGAAGATGTGAATTAGAAGTTAGTATCAAACTCTTATGAGGTGACTTTCATAATTTCAGTGTGGGGATCCATTCTTGACATGTTCGGTACCCTAATTGAAAAGCTACTGGGTGAGGAGATGGATGTAGGAACTATAGTAAATTTGTATAACTCTCTAAGCACCTTTTTATCCGAAGTGAAGATATCATATAATATTATTGAAAACACTAGCTAAGGAAAACTTGAAATCCTGCAACAAGTAGGAATTGAAGAAAATATATCTAAAAGAATTAAAATAACGTAAAAGATTGTTTGATAAATCCGATGAGTCTGCGATCGAGGTTGAAAGTAATCCAGACACCTTTCTTTAGCAGTTACATAAATAAATTAGTTAAATTATCAACTGAGTTAAAAAGGCGAAATTCTGTACATAGCGAACTCTCTGAAATTTTTTTAATTATGTCAAACCTTTCGGTGATCGGAGCAGAAGAAATTCATAATTCAGTTAAATTACTACAGCATATATATCCCTCAGATTTAGAGGAAAAATTTGGCACACCATGCATTCAACTGAAAAGCTTTCTTTTAGGAGAAAGAAATTCGAATTTATCTTTATCAAATTTAAACAAAGTTTTATCCGTTAAAAATCTCCATGTATTTATGCATTCCTGCCACAAAATGTTTCGTTGAAAGATCATTTTCGGCACTTTGAAGACTAAATAATTATTTACGTTCATCTGCGTCTCAACAACGTTTGGTGCATCTTGCTATTCTTGCAATAATTTCGAAGATGTTATTGACAAATTTGCAAGTCAAAATGCAAGACGTAAGCTATTTATTTTTTAATATGCAAGTATTTTCATGTATATATATATATATATATATATATATATATATATATATATATATATTATATACTATATATATATAATATATATATATATATATATATATATATATATATACTATAGGGCATAAAGGTCGCGAAGACTTCCTGGCCCAGGGATGCCGCCAGAAGTTAAAACGGCCCTGTAATATATATATATATATATTTATATATATATATATATATATATATATATATATATATATATATATATATATATATATATATATATATATATATATAATATATATACATATATATATATATACGATATATATATATATATATATTATATATATATATATATATATTATATATATATATATATATATATTATATATATATATATATATAAATAAAAAATTATAATAATAAATATAATAATAATAAATAATAATAATAATAATAATATAATATAATAATAATAATAATAATAATAATAATAATAATAATAATAATAATAATAATAATAATAATAATAATAATAATAATAATAGGCGTTTTAGAACCAGTAGTTCAATTTGGTATTTAACTTGTCGGTCTAGTCACTCTAGTGGTTAGGGTGTAGGAGTAACTCTCTGTTGGCACGAGTTCGATTCCGGATGAGGATAAAACTGTTTTTTCCAATCGAAAGTTCATTCATGGATGTAAGACTTTGAGGAAAACCTAAAGGTCTTATTCGTTACCTTAGAAAAGACGAGTGAGACGTGGAAAAGTTTAATTTTTGGATAATCTTTTTAATACATTTCAAGACACTTTATAATTTACTTAGAGTAACTTGTGTTAAGTACTATATTACATTCAACTCTTATGACTTTAAATAATTTGTGAAAGGTGGTATATTTTCGTAGATTAGAGTCAGTATTATATTGAAAACCTAGACTCTACCATTTCAAGAGGGGATGGACAGGTGGAACCGCCTTATTATGTATGTTGCTTGGTCTCTAAAGAAATAATATGGTGCAACAAAGGGCAAAAGTACATGAGTGTTTAAAGATTATTCCCATTTATACTAATAAAGAAGAAGTTTCCTGCCGTAAAGAATATATTTATTTTGATTCCGGAATGAAATATAAATCCACGTGTAAGTTTCGAAAGATTGGGGATGATTTTAAATCATTATATGTGATTGTATGTATTATAAATAAAGCATTTTATACTCCAGATTAAATGACCTCAGCTATGTACACTACTAATCAACAGCCCGACTAACTAGCTTATTAATAACCAGTTAATTAACCATAACTGGATAACCAACTCTTTAGCTAATTATATATATATATATATATATATATATATATATATATATATATATATATATATATATATATATATATATATATATTATAATATATATTATATATAATATAATATATATATATATATATATATATATATATATATATATATATAGTGAGCCTTTTTTTATGTTCACGTTAAAATATGACGTTTTCCTTAAAAATAAACTCTAACGGAAAACGCTTTATAATATATAATCATATTTTAAATACGCAATAAGGCTATATTTTGACCATTTTTTAATAATATAACGTGTTTTGTGTTAAAAATATAGTTTTAAAACATGTAATAAAATAACATTTATCATAATAAATCTGTGTCCAATATAAAGAGAAAGCAAATAATGTAAAAAATGAGTCTTTCTTGACTGCATTTCCTTAATTCACTTTTTCCCTCCAAAACGAACAAAGTTTGGCGGGTGATTGAAAAAGCCCGCGAACGATTTAACCAATAACTATTTTATATATTGATATAATTTTAAAGATATAATGTTATATATACGATATTATAAAATAGTTTAATAAATGAAATATGTTTTTGTTATATTTTCGATTTTGGTATATTGTAATAAAAAAGTATAAAATATGTATAACAAAATATTTAAATGTAAAATGTGTTTTGTATATTAATCCTGTACTACAGTATATATATTAAAAGGATTTTTATAATAAGATGAGCTAAAAATTGTGTTAAGATATCTAATCCAAGAGAATAAAAAAAAATCCTATTAAGAAGTCCTTG
>JABUQX010124275.1:7500-15000 GCA_015478945.1 Trachelipus rathkii | reverse complement strand
GCCCTTCCTAACGTTCGTAGATTTCAGGAGCCCCATGCACCCGATCGATGAATCACAGGCAAGCATAGACACCTGGAGAGTAGAAGAAGGAGGAGGAGGAATGCTAGAATCGTCCAGGGTGAGTTAGAGAAAAATAGCTGAGGCCGAAAAGAGATTGGCCTTTTCGGTTGGAGAATTAGCAACAGAACCATTAGAGCGAATAAGAAGGAGGAAAGGAGGATTTACAGAAGTTGTTCGAGATGTTTATGGGAATAGTGAGAAAGATTTGTCAGTAGGGGAACCAAGGAGGTTAGCGCACTTTTCGTTTGGATGAAAGCCCGCTTTGCTCGTCGAAGAGTATCCCGGCAAGATTTCCAGCAGAATGAAAATTAGCAAGAGTGATAGGAGAACGAGGATATTTTTCCACTCCGATACGCACTGTCTCTAGCCTGGATGGCCAGAGAACAAAGGCACGATCGAACCATGGATTTTAAGGGAGGAGAAAAGATTTAGTCGAAGAGGAATAAACCTTCATCCCATCAACTATACAGCTCCCACCTTATCAGCAGAAGTTGAAGCGTCACCAGAGACAAAGCAGTCACTCCAATTATAGTTAGCGTAGAGGCAACGCAAGGCCCCCCAATCGGCCCGATCAAAGTGCCAGAAAAAACGCGTAGGGCAGGTTGGAGCTGTTGGAGAGAAAGTATTTAAAATTAAGAGATATTAAGTTGTGGTCAGATTTACAAATAGGAGCGAAGGTGGTGTTTTTATAGAGAAGGACTATTGGTGAAACATAGGTCAAGTGTGTTCAAGAATTGGTTTGGGACGATTCCGGAATGTTGTGTGGGTTCTTTAATTAGATGCTCCAGATCGTTGAGAATGCTAAATGATCGGCCTACCTTCCCCACCTAAATTAGTATGAGAGGAACCCAACCATTCAGTGTTGTGTACATGAAATCCCTAAATAGAGGACCTCAGTATTTGGATGAGAAGATGTAACAGTCTCGGAGAAGTAGTAAGGTATTCAAAAAGGAGGTGAAAATCTGTTCCAAGGAGAACAGTAAAAGAAGCACAAGATTATTGTAGTAGTAGGAAGAAGAAAGATTTTAAGCCAAAGAACATCGAAGTTGAGAATCGAGATTCTCGAGACGTGTTACAGGAGTGTTTATGTTAACATAGGCACAACTCCACCCTTTAAACGGAAATTATGAAATAAGTTATAGTTGGACAATATTAAACGAGTTAGAGGATGAAATTCCTAGCCATCTGGGTCTCAGACAGGAGCAAAAGGTTAGGATTGAGTTAGAGAGTTGGTATTCCACGGATGCAGAGTTAGATTGCAAGCCACGGATGTTAGCAAAGTCGATAGTAAGCCCGCGCCGGTGCAAATCTGCCATCTTGCATGCACACACAAAAACCACAAAACAAACAGACAAAAACAAACAGACAAAAAAAAAAAAAAAAAAAAAACAAAACGTGACTGAAATCAGGTTAAAAATTTTTCGCACGCTGAATCCTAAAATTTAAAATCGAAAAAGTTAAAAAGCTAAAATTGTATTTACAGTAAATATGTAAAAATATGATATAAAAATCTTAAAGTTAAAAAAACACTAACGCTCTCTTGCACCCCTACAAATTCACGAATTAAAAAAGTAAATAAAATTGATTTAACATTAAAACCTAAATTTAAAAGTGTTAAAGTGACAAAATAATAAAAATCAAATTTTAAACACTGTGAAGACAAAATTCAAATTCATAAACAGTATTAACTTTAAAATAAACCTACGGGTACAGTCACTTGAAAAAAAAAAAAAAAAAAAAAAAAAAAAAATAAAAAAATATATATTATATATATATATATATATATATATATATATATATATATATATATATATATATATATATATATATATATATATATATATAATATTATATATATATATATTATATATATATATATATATATATATATATATTGCAAATTATTTAAAACCATTATATTCTAGACGTAAGAAATATTTGAATTGACTAAATGTTTAAATAAAGCATTGCTTGTATTTAATGTATTTATGTCTGATTTTGTACTGATAGATGCGAATTTGACCGAAGTAAAGTGAATTCCAAAATAAACATGCCATACTGCAACCTCCTCCCCCCCGATGTTGTAATTAGAGTGTTATTACTACGTAGTATGGAGCGGTATAATGCATAAGGATTTTTTTTTATTATTTCTTTATTATTAATTAACACCACAGTTCATGGGCAGAGCCCTATTCAAGGGGGTGATGTGCACAATTTAACTCCGAGTAAGACGAAAAAAAACGTTGTTTAGTGATTAAACGTATATTCAAAATTGCGTCGGAATATTGAATGATTATGGTAGAGGGAAAACGTGTATAAGTTTTTGAAGTTTGGAAATCATGTAAATGATTTTTTCATTTTTATATTGCTAGGAAATTTCATAAATTATTTATCCAAAGGATATAAATTGTTGAAAAACAAAAGTGATTTCGGAGTCGTAGTAAAGAGGGTCAGTAAATTATGTGGAACGATATAGAAAACTATAAATGATATTCTGTTTTATATAAGAAGGACCCTAAGACAATATTCAAAGAAATTGATTGAGTGAAGTGGGTTTTGTGAAAATTATGAAATTTAACTTATCATGTTGAATAATGCAGATTGCAGAGGTCGAGAAAGAAAATCATATCATTACTTGGTATTTCACAAGTAAAATTGATGGAAGGTACGAGACAGTTTAAATCATTCATTAAATGCTGGACGGGTAAATTTACAGGAATAAATACTAAAACATCATCCACATAGAGTAGCCATTTATACACGTAGAAATAAAAAGGTATATTGATCATTAAGAAATTCTCATAAAACTCCAGATAAAGACATGCTATAACTGGGTTTGGACCATTATCCATGCTAGTGTCAAAAATTTGTTTTTAACATTGGTTGTTGAATGGAAAAACATTTTGTTTCATGCATATTTTTATTAGTTCTATGAAGTTTTGATTTGATTTTGGTAATGATATGTCAATTAAAAATTTAGTAGGAAATTCAAGAAAAAGATAAGGAATGGGGCTCTAAATAAAAAGACTGACAATGTCAAAGGTGACCAAATAATGGTTGGAAGCAATGTTGTTTGGTTTAAACCAAAAAAAAACATTGTTTATTTGGTTTAAACCAACTTAAAATCAAACATTGTTTTTTTGTTTTATATAGTTATTTTTTATTTTTTTTATTTATTTTATTTTTTTTGCTTTTCTAATAAAAAAAAAGAAATAAAAAAGTGCTCTTAATGAAGGCATGTTTCTATTACACCCTAATTATATATTCAGATAGTAATTAAATGGGAGGAAAATATTAGTAACTCAACTACAAAAAAAAAAATAAAAAATTATAACATCAAAATAAATTAAGAATAATCAGACATTAATAACTTTTAATTATTATTTCTTTGAGTTAGTAAATTGCTATTAAGATATATATAAATATATATATATATATATATATATATATATATATATATATATATATATATATATATATATATATATATATTATATATATATATATATTATATATATAACATTTATATATATATCTATAGAATGTATTATAATATATATATATATAATATATATATAATATATATATTATATAATATATATACTATATATATATTACTATTAAGATGTTAAAGTAAATAAACATTTTTAGGGATTAGTTCCAAAGTTATATTTGAGAGGGAGGAATTCTTCAAACAGTTTATCTTTCCCAAACTTTTTATATATTACAAAATAGCAGTACACATTTATCATTTATATTTTTTCATAATTTCAAATTGCTGATTTAAAAAACATTGTTAATAAATAGTAAGGGAGAATTTCTTTTGTCAATATATATATATATATATATATAATATATATATTATATATATATATATATATATATATATATATTATATATATATATATATATAATTTATATATATATAATATATAATATATATATATATATAGTATAATATATATATATATATATATATATAGATATATATATATATTATAATATATAATATATATATATATAATATATATATAATATATATATATATATATATATATGTGTATATGTGTATATTTTTAGGTTATTTTTTTATATATATATATTATATATATATATATATATATATATATATATATATATATATATATATATATATATATATATATATATATAATAAAACATATATATATTATATATATATATATATATATATATATATATATATATTATATATATATAAATTAGATATATATATTTTTCTATTTATAAATATATCTATAAACATATATTATATATATTATAACTATATATATATATATTATATATAATATTATGCATTTTATTATGATATATTTTATTTATATATATATATATATATATATATATATATATATATATATATATGATTCGACGGTCATCGAGTAAAGACGCGGTAAAACCAGAAGGGAAGCGAAAAAGAGAAACATCAGAAGGAAGACTGGAGAAGAATAAGAAAAATCTTAAAGTGTTTTTGGAAAGTAGAATGAATATTCTGAGAAGGCTGTTAACAACATTTGCTTTGAGAATTATATTTACAGAAAAGAATGCAATTAAGTTTGAAGTTAAAAAATATCTGTTAATGATTCGAAAATTTTCAAAATTTTTTAAATTTAATCTATATCCTATTAATTTTAAACATGCAAAAAAACGTTCCAAATTCGTATCGATTTGTTGAATGATGTGGAGCAACATATTTTTGAAACTACCATCCTTTCGCCATTACGGTCCGGCCACATTTTGATTTCCTATATTCTTAATGAAAAGTTGTTAATAAATTATTTTTTACATTTGCTTTTTTATCTTTATCCTATTAAAAATAAACAGCACGAAAAACGTAACGGTTTTCACTACAATTTTGTCATCATGAGTTTTTTCGGCTTGGTTTCCTCGGGCGAGCGAAGCGAGCCCTCTGCGCGTGCGTAGCACGTGCTCAGGGACAAGTCTTGCTCCGTTAGGAGCAAGCCAAAGGCTTGTTATTATTTAAATTATTACTGTATTAAAAATAATTTTTAAATTATTATTTTTAATATAAATAAATAAAAATTATTAAATTAGTGTTTTTATTTAATGCATTCGTTTACTTGTCGAAATATTTTATTATTACTAAATATTTTTACTTTAGTTAGACCTATTAAATAATTTATTATAGAAAACGGGATTTTTAGGGGATAGGCAAGGGGCTGAGGAAACCTCCTTCTATCATAATTTTATTTTCATGAATGGTGTTGATAAGCTTAAACAGTTATTAATAACCAACGCCACCCTACATCTGTGCGGGATATGGGATTAGTTATAAATAAATAAAAAAAATATATATATATTTATAATAAAAAATATATAATATATATATTATATAATATATATATATATATATATATATATATATATATATATATTATTAATATTATATATATATATATATCCTCCAGTGGGCAAAGTTCAGAGGCTTACCAAATTGCACGGTTTTTAAAAAATTTGAAATCAAGGCGAAATTAAACCATGACATGAGCCGATAGCAACGCTTGAAATTGTCAAATCAAAGGCAGTTGGAAAAGTAGATAAATGGATTGTGTTTCAGACTTTACCAATGGAGTACATGTAAGATGGAACATAGATAAGTCTGGGTCAGAGTGTTGGGCAAAGAAAGGATGAGACTCCCTGAATAAAGAGTCGCAGGAACTCTCCTCAAAGGAAAAGGTACATGACTGGAAAATTCAAAAAAGCAATGTACGTTCACTAAATTGTAATAACAATAGAATAAGGAGAGTGTTGCAACAGTTCAAAGGGCAGAAAGATTGGAAAGAGTTAGCTAGAGTAGGACAGTAAAGGATCGGCAAGCCCTGGACCACACTTTATCAAGGTATCAAGAAACCACCCCATATATTTGATTCAGACTCTATGCAAAGGCGAACAACGGCAATATGAAGAGCTCGCAATTAGTGGTGAGAAGAAGATCCGGAGGAGCCCTTGGAACACTCAATTTCCTAGAAACTCGTTAGAAAGAACATAATGTGATCCTTCTAAAAAAGATCACGAGGAGAAAAAATATTAAGAATATTAAGAACAAAACTAGGCTAGAGTTGTGTATTCAAAGAAGATATCATAGTTATGTGGAAGATTACGTCAAGTAGATATATGAAGAAGCTGATTCATTGAGGCATTGAAAACAACCATGTTTTTTTTAACACAACAATAGGTACCAGAAAGATCATAGGTCTCTCGCTTCAAGGCTACCCTCTTAGCATCATTTATTTACTATTGAATGAGTTGTCTTTCAAATTGGAAGGAGTAATGATGTGGTGTAGTTATCAGCCTAAGAGTGGAGAGGAGACACAGTAACAAATTGATCATTAATGTTAAAAATAGGAAAAAAAGAGTTGGGGTGAAACAGAATCCTCAAGAACACCACTAGGGATAGATTTAAAGAATAAATGGGGGCAATAAATAATTCGAATATATATTATATATATATATATTATATATATTTATAACATGGAAAATACAATTAATATTATATATATATATATATATATACTAATATATATAATTATATATATATATATATAATATATTATATATATATATATATATTCGAGGCCTTGAGTACCAACAATTATGGGATGAGAAGACCGGGTTGCGTTAAAAACTACGCTTGAAGCGTTCTTTTTGGGGGACGTAGATGGCTTAGGGATAAAGCGCGCCGGTTACTAATAAGCTCGAGCAACCGCGGAGTTCCAGTGTTCGAATCCTGCGATGTGAGAGTAAAATCTTCTGTGAACTCGTTCTTAAAATGAAATTAAGTCACAGGAGATTTTACCTCGTCCATCAGCGGGATTCGAACATTGGACTCCGCGTTGCTGAGTTAACAATAACCGGATGCTCTAACCACTAGGCCATCCACGTCCCCAAAAAGAACGCTTCAAGCGTAGTTTTTAAAGCACCCGGTTTTCTCATCCCATAATTGCTGAGTAATCAAAGGCCTGGCCCCCAGCAATTACGGGATGAGAAAACCGGGTGCTTTAAAAACTACGCTTGAAGCTTCTTTCTTTGGGGACGTGGATGGCTTAGTGGATAAATCGCCCGGTTACTGTTAACTCAGCAACGCGGAGTTCCAGTGTTCGAATCCCGCTGATGAAGAGTAAAATCTTCTGTGACTCATTCATTTAATATTTTAAATGAATGAGTCATAGAAGATTTTACTCTTCACCAGCGGGATTCAAACACTGGAACTCCGCGTTGCTGAGTTAACAGTAACCGGGCGCTTTATCCACTAAGCCATCCACGTCCCCAAAAAAGAACGCAGCGTAGTTTTTAAAGCACCCGGTTTTCTCATCCCATAATTGCTGAGTAGTTTTTCTAAGAACTTAATTTTCTTCTATTCAAAAGAAACCCACTAGTCTC
>JABUQX010124274.1:0-17500 GCA_015478945.1 Trachelipus rathkii | reverse complement strand
CGTCGTCGTATAAGGAATCGCAGAACCCAATGCTATGTAAGGTCAATGAGCATTCTTCTGCCGGGCTCATAAAAAATAAGCGAATAAATGATTAGACAAATAGAATAAAGCTAAATAGATAGTTGGGCGGGCTTTAAATATTTGTGAAATAAAGAGAATATATAGATATTAATATAGATATAGATAAAGATAATATAATATATAGATAATATATAGATGTATATGAATATTGGAAAAGTATATATTATATAAAGATTCAAAGATATATTATAATAAATAAAATATATATATATAGATATATGATAAAATAGTTATAAGAGATATATAATAGATAATAATAGAAGATAGAGATAGAGATATATAATAATGAAGAGAATATTAAGAAATAAGATAAGTAAGGAGCGTCACAACTCGAATAGCGATAGATATATATGATAAAATACCGTGTTACCCAGGTATATATTAATAGTAGTGGGATGGCCACTCACATGAGTGACAGACAGTGAGCCAATATAGTGCACCTGGCGGTTGATGACGTGTATGTATACACACTTCATCATTCGAGCCACACAACACCTGCAGACTAATTACCTGTAAAAAATGGCCCGGTAGCGGGGTGGAGATAAATAAGATAATGGGCCCATAAACATACGTCTGCTACGGGGTACTGAGATAAAGTATACCAATGTAAGACAGGGAGTAGGTTAGCACCTCATACCGACACACGTATATATATAAATAAGTAATATATATATATATATATATATATAATATGAAAATTAATATAATATATATAGATAATAGATAGTAAATATATATAGTAATATAATGTATACGATAATAATTAATATATATAGATATATAGTAGTATAAGATAATAATAATATATAATATATAGATAGATATAAAATAATAATAATAAGTAAAGTAATAGAATAAGAGATAGTAATAGAAAATAATATAATAGGTTAATAAGATAATAAGATGATAAGATAATAGAATAAAGATATATATATTAATAGATAGATAAGATATAGATAAATATATATAGATATAATAAGATATAAATAATATTGATATAGATATTATATATAGAAATATATATATTAATATTATAGTAATAATATATATTAATTAATATATAATGATAGATATATATAATATAGTATAGAGATATATATATTAAGATATAATATATAGATAAGTAATAATATATATATAGATATTGATATATATTTATATGATGATTATAAAGTAAATTCATTTTTTAAGATATAACTAGTCTACAGGTATATATATAATACTATATAGTAAAGCCGCTCAACACCGTGTCACTAGTAGTGGACCTTGCAGCTCACGTGGAGTGCTGATAATATGTATGGATATAATAAAAGGTTGTGTACGTGAATGTAGAGAAGGTGAGTGGCCTACTTATAATGGAGAACTTATAACGTGATCAAGCGCTATAGTCTGATGAACCTACATATAGGACAGGAAAAATGGAGGTGAACGATACCGCGCCTATATACGGAACACAATATAAAGCTACCATATAAAGATATGAACTTGTGATGGTCTAACCGTGTGTAGCAAGCAGATAGGGTACTCATACGATGTAACATAACAGTGGTTGGAGTATATGAGCAAGACATCACGGTAAAGTAGCAGAATACATCCACATACACACAGTTATGAATAAATAAGTATAGAAATAGATTTTATAAATCAATGAAGTAAAGAGATATATAAGATATATTAAATATATATATGAATGATAATAAAATAGAGATAGAATATAGTAATTATAATTAACTAATAACAATATACGATAGAAATAAGAGTATATATATATATAGATATATATAGTTAAGGGCTTATAGATAATAAATAGATGATACTCAGAGGTAGGATACGGGTGAGGGGTAAAGGTAGTAATGATATTAGATAGCCTAAAAATAACTTAAAGCTAATTAATATATATAAGAGATAATATATATACATATATAGAAATATAATATAATAATAATATAAAGATAATATATAATAGAGGGAAAATTTGGCAACTCTAAGTATAGATATAATATATATGTATAATAAGAATATATATAATAATTTTTCTTATAATATTATATATTATTAAAGAATATAATATTTAAGTAAATAAATGAAATATATATATAAGTATATAAAGAAGTTACTAGATACTCACCCCAACCTAAAGCAGTTAGCTCAAATACGTGTAGGATGTAATATAAGTGGTACAAGACGTAAGTAATTTAAGTTAAAGTGAGTGCACACCTCATCAATGATATTAAAACAGCTCAAAGGAGAGAATAATGGGTTAAAATAATAATATTATTATAGCATAAGTGATAAATATATATGGCGGGTGTATCTTTAGGCGCATAGAAACCCTCAACGGTATTGGGGCATATGCACGCCGTACAGGAAAACGGCGAGGAAACCCCCGTATATACTGTAATATTATCAAGTCAGCAGATATATGAAATATAATATATAATAAATATATATAATATAATAATATAAAATAAAGATATATAATATAATTTATATTATTATATAATAATAAATATATATAAATAAAATTTTCTAAAAATGTCATAAATTATAGAGTTTACATTGCTTTAAAATATTTAAAAATAAAATATATATATTAAATATATTATATAGAATATATGATCTAATAGTAACCCTTTAAGATGGATATATTATATTATATATATATAATAAGATAAACACCCATATAATAAATCTAGTATTTATATTATGCCTAATCAGTGATATTATGACAAAAACTCATGGCCGAGTCAATTTAACAGTGATTGAAATGCTTTGTAAACATAGACAACAAACGCTCAAAAAAGATTATGTGTTCTGTTTTAATCAAAGAGAAAAGAAGAAAGAGAAAAAAAAAGGAAAAAAATTATTTATTGATGTAAGCATTTATAAAAATAATCTTTCCATTATTTGTAAATCAGTTTCCTTTGAAAAAATGTATTTGGATATATAATAGATATAGATATAGAGATATAAATATATAAATATAAGAAATATAATAATAATATATATATATAAATAAAAATATATAATAATGAATAATAATATATTAAATATATATAATAGATATATATATATATATAATATAAGAGATGCTTATATAATAAATAATAGTAATATAATAATAATATGATATAATAGTAATATATATAATATATATATAATGTAATGTAAAGAAATATAGATAGATAATATAATATATTAGTAAGATAATAATAGATAAATTATATAGTAAAAGGGTAAATATAAAGTGGAGTAGATAAACGAGTATAAGAATATGTAATAATAGGGATAAGTGAAGGATAGGTGATATTGGTACATCATAAAGAAAGTATCACATAAATTAGAGTATAGCATTCCTACTAATATTAGCCAATCCACCATTAGTTATCCGCACTCTAGTTCATTCATTAAATGCCGATCCCGCGGTATCGAGCAATGTCCGAACATCACGCGCATTTAGGCGACCTCTGCCCGAGATGAGGCTTTTGAGGCGTGCATGTTATAATTGTCCGCACCGCGATGTTAGAATCATAAGATATTTCTTGATAAAGATAAAAGAAAAATACTCTGCCAAGATGAGTGACTCTGCAAGAAGAAATCGCACAACGTGCATTGTAAATGAGTTTAAAGGGCACCTTAGCCAAAATAACCGGCCCATTAAGTATCTGCCGCGGAAGTTCGCAATATCTTAGATTTAGACAAGTCAGAGAGAACATTCCAACTCGCTGGATACCACTAGTGGGAGCAGACGATCAGTAAATATTATGATGGACAAGACCCCAGGAACAGAGACATAAGTTCGAGACTACAAGAACTTCTCATTATTGCTTATCGTTACGCCAGTTTCGAGACTGGTATATCGGCAATGAAGTTATACAATCCATAATAATAAGTTTAGAAAAAAGTGGAAATCATATCACCACGACACTAAATCTGAATATATGAAATACTCATGAATATGCAACACCAATGCAACTAGAACTCCAAAAAAAATGGAAACATCGATAACGCGGCTAAACCCAGCTCTTGTCTCTTAATATACAGGAATCAGCAATTATTATCGATACAACGTGCTGTAAAAATAAAGCTTTTATGTGCAAACACACAATCATCTTCAATATTCAGAGAAATGATACAGCGTGTTACAATTAAACAGACCAATGAAATGGAAAACAATGCTAATTATAATATCTATCACCGCAGATAGGAAAAAACGCAGTTCGGTCCAGCTCGAGAAAACTGTATGCCCATGAACACCCTTCACTCACTCCAGAGCAGCCTATGCCACACTATCCACTATCAGACATTACCCATACTAACCACCTAACCAAACGACAAGTTGTTTATATAAAGGTATAATACGATAATAATAGAACAAGTTTTTTATCCTTATAAATAGTGTATGTACAAGTTGAAAAAATTCTATCCGAAACTAGATCTATTATAGTAATTCACCATACCCATTGAAAGGAAAAACAAAGAAATCTTACTAACACAACCAACTACCAACGCTTCTACAAGTAAATCAATATTAACAGATAGATCACTTATGGAAAGATAATATCTGAACAGATCCGAGTAAGACGGATTGAAGAGAAACACACGCAGAATGATATATGATTAACCAGATTAAAAATATATAGTAGTGCAAATGATTGAGAAAGAACATATGCAACCTAGGAAAACGTATTAGATCAAATGAATTGATGTACCCAATCAGTCAGGTGGAGAGAAGAGTTAAATCATAAAACACCCTGTTTAACCACGCTGAATTAGCAGTAAACTTGAGCAAGGAAAACATACAAAGTATCCGAAAACAAAGATATTAATAGCCATCCATTAATAAGGAAATAAAAATGAAAATAACAAATAAGAACCAACATTCTTCTACATTTAAATCAATAACAGATTCAAACTTATATGGAAAGAAATTCATACAGGTCAGTAGTGAATAGTGAATAGACCATGATGCTATTATCAAACATAGAATAGGCTGAGGATCCATATAGTTACAAGTGCAAATAATAATGATCGGAAAAAACTAGATGAAGAATCGAACCATAAGAAAACGACTATTAAGATCTTAATATGACGAATAACAGATCACTATCAGTATGTTTGGAGTGTTAATTTATCTGTCACATAAGTAAAATGTTTAACCCACGCTTAAGTAAACTTGCCAAGGAAAGTACGTATAGGCCTGTCTACCATAACTAAGTGTTCCAAGATAGAGGTAAGAGTATTTGAGTGACAATGCTTAGATTACTAATATATGATGGATAAAATGAGAAACAGACTCTCAGTCAGAAAAGGTTCAGCATAATCTATCTATATTTATCTATCTCAAGCACACCTTATCCCATATAGTTGAAAACATACTATCAAGTATAGTGGGCCAAATAAATTGAGTATAATATATTATCCTAATGAAAAAAAACCTCTTATCATTAATAGGTTACGTGAGAGTTAGGGAAAGAGGTTTAATAGGGCGTATACCAATTTTATCAGTGGGTCCCTCAGTCCCTACCCTTATATATAATAATTTACAGCCTTCATATGGAAAAAAGAATCAAATAGACTCAACGTTTTATAATTTATTACATTCTCGAATTGATAGATTTGTGGCGTGAAAAAAATCATGCAACCTTTTTTAATAGTAATGTCACTCATAAATGGACCACCTTTTCAAGATCGTCCAGTATTAAAATTAAAGTAAAATATAGGAATAATCTTCTAAAAGAGTATTATTACATAGGTAAAGTCTCTCAATGATATATCTATGAAACATAACCTCACATTTGTTTACAGCCTTCCTCTAAATGAGAACAAATAGAGTAAATACACTGGTACCACTGCTTAGAAATGTATAAAACAGGTTAACACAACACTCACTACTACAACGCACAACCCACCAACCATACCCATGAATATATATAATACTTAATAAATATAATATATAGTATAAATATATAAATATAACATCAAATCGTAACTATGCAAAATAAGTATTAAACATCCGACATATCCGCATCCGGGAGAATGTTAGAAAATCCTCCAAAAACATGCCGCATTACCGCGAAAAAGTGAAATGATCAATCTGCTAAGCATACAGTACTTTAATATAAAATATATATATATTAAGTATTAGAAATATAAAATAATAATATAGATAATAATATATAAAAATATTATATTATATATAAAATATTAGAAGTATATATATAATAATAATATAATATAAATAATATTAATATAATAAATATAATAAGAATATATATATATATTAAAGGAATGACAAAGAAAATAAGATAATATTATATAATTATGTATAAGTAAGGTAAGAGTATAGATCACTACCCCAAGTACTCGCATTTTACGTTTTGGGACATAAAATTTGGCCTCATTACAAATAGCTATGGCTTTAAGGATCGGTTCCTAACCAATCCACCCCCTCGATCATCAATATCTGCGTCTACCCGACAGCGCCCAATATGCAGCAAAAAGAAGTGGATCTACACTAAAAATAACGTCACTCCACAGTACAGTTCAATCATCAAGACTATCTCCGAATCTATTCAACAAAATTTATAAAGATTTTATTAGAAACAATTTTGATTATATAAAATAAATTAATCTTAAGGAAATAGCCCAGTTAGAGCTCCTCCAACTTACATACCTAGCATGTAAGTGTGTTCCTTTGTATCTCAAATAATCGTGAAACTAATGCCAAATATTAAGGGATACGGCGTTTCTGTATGAAAACCATTCCTGTGTAAAAACAAAAATAATATGCTTCTGTAAGGGTTAAATAAAAAATACAGAGATCACAGAAAGTTATAATACAAGATATTATATTACCTAAATAACACCAAAAACTTCTCCAAACATGATAGATGAGACAAATGCAAGTCTACACTTATTGGATGTTTCTCCTATATAAAAATGCATAAGTGTAAATATTATTTCAAAGGATATCGAAAACTTTAGATAAAATAGAAAGAGTGAGAGAATAGGTAATTGTGATACCAAAGAAGGGGTCCAGGGGGGGGAGTAGCAGCTAAACACAGAATTTCATAGGCACCGGCACATGAAAACTTGATTATTCAATGAAATTTATTACAGTTACTCAAGATAAGAGTACATCAATCTTTAGATCATACTATAATTGAAAGTAAGTAATATCTCCAAAGTTTAATTCTATACGCCCAAGTGATATGATCTCCAAGTCTTCATAATTATATAATAATACCTAATAAATATAAAATAAAAAAAAAAAAGAAGAGAAGAAGTAGATAATAATAGAAGAAAAAAGAATAATAGTGTGACTAATTTCAAAGAATTAGAAAATATATATATAATGATAATGCCTGAAATGGATTAAAAAGAAGAAAACTGGAAGCTTCTTCAGAAAGACAGATAAAAGAAGATAAAAAGAATTAAATATAAAGAATAAGATATTAATAAATAAGATAAAGAATTAAATAATTAATAATAAAGTATAAATATAAGTAAAAATTAATTAAATATAATAGTAGTACGTGGTGTGTGAGATGGAGATGATATGTGTGAGAGAGTGCGTAGTATGATAGAGTAAGATGAATTAAAAAATAAATTAAAGCTAAAATATATGTACATACATATATAAAACTGAGAAAATCAAGAAGAAGAATAAAATAAAACTAAATATAAAGAGAGAATATTGTATAAGACTTATGCAAATGTAAATAAAGATGATTTAAGAAGTAAACGAAGGAGCCAGAACAATTCAAAAAAAATGTATAAACTAAAATAATAATTGTAAAAATAAGAAGAAATGAACAAATATAAACTTATTATAAGATAGATAAATAAAAGAATTATATAACATGTAAATTCACAAGACACACAATCAACGCAAGAAGAACCCATTCCAGGATAAAACCTTCCATTAAGAGAGACAACGAATACAGAGATCACCCGTATTCTCTTATAATTAACAATTCCCAAATGAACGAAATAAGGGAGAAATTAAGTTAAAATAATTAATGATTAATGATTCTATAACACTCTCCTATATGGTTTTCGAAAATGTAATTATATATAAATATAAATCTTTATTAGGTAACGTACCAATTTATATTTAGTACTCTAACTAAGATGGTATCCCCAAATGTTCCTCTAGAACAATGATAACCCGACAAAATAACAAACTAATGAGAAAGTGTTATATAAGGCCCAATGAAACAGATAAACCAGCACTTCAGGTGTATCAACCTTAATAAAAAAGAATAAAAAAAAGAGTCGATAGTTTTAATGAGATAAATTATAAACTACAGATGCTAAAATCATGAAGAACGAGGAACAAGTAAGAAGAATAATAGGAGTGCGACCTAAGTAATACTGAAAAAGTAATGATAAATAATATATATAAGATTAATTAAAGTAAGTAAGAATAAATTAGAGTTATAAAAAAAGTAAGATAAATATAAGAAGTATAACCCTCCAAGATAATAAATAAAGATAAGAATAATAATGAAGAAAAAAATAAATAATAAAGTAATGAAAAAGTAAAATAAAAAAAGATATAAGAAAAGAAGAGGGTAGATAATCCAATATTCACATAAGAAGTAAAGTATAAATAATAAGGTTAAAGATATATAAAAATTAGAAAGAAAGTAGAAATTAATATAAGTAAAAAAGTAAGAATAAGGAAGAAGAAGGAAGTAATAATAATAAGTAAAGAAAAAATATATAAAGAATGTTATATAATGTAATAAGTAAAGGATAATTATAAGAAGTAAATAAATGATTAAGTGAATAGATTATATTAAATTAATTACATAAAAAATCATAAGAATCATAAAAAATAAACAAGCCAACACAAATTATATAGAAAATAAATATAAAACAATTAAAATGATGAGAGAACTTATAACTGACTAAAACTACTTAACTGTAACTGTACTACTTAATCATAAACTTACTGAACTTGTAACTACTACTAAATGAAATAAGATAATAGATGAAAATTAATAAATAATAATATAAATTAAATAATAATAATAGATATAATACGAATAAAATAAATTAAGAATAATTATATAATAATAATAAATAAATAATAATAATAATAATAATAAATAATAATGAAAACAAAAATTAATAACTACTTTAAATTATATCTCTATATTTATACAGTTATACTGGATGAGAAGTTCGCAACTTGTAGTTGCAGGTTAAAAAAAAGCGCAGCACTCAGTGTAGAGACAGAGAGAAATATGATAAAGTCATTTAGCCCGCATCTCCAAAGCGTACACCAAATAGCCCTCAAAAACCGTCTCAGTTGAACAAACTGCATAAATTAGAGGATACTAAAATTTTCAGTGTCTGTGCACTTGTATATATGGGACGTCGTGAGACTAGGCGCCCTGTAGAAACGAGCTACGTATCAACCGTGTCAGTATAAACAACATGCCTGAGCTATGCCGGAAGAGGAGTGGCATACATTCGTGATCATTTTTAAGTGTGTACCCTAACTCCTACTACTGCAATTACTCTGACGGTCTCTACTCTACGTCATACATCTCTCATCTGCACAATCTACATCTCTCGCCTCGGAACTCGTCTCATACATACATAGCATCTCATCTCAATATAATATCTCAAACTGTGCCGCTGCGTCCTCCGTCAAAGCCCAGTTAACACGGAGACCCAGTAAAGTCGTCCTCTCTCATATCTAATCTCTACTACTCTCTCCTTATTGGTTAAACAAGAACAGATCCAGATAAGTTCGGGTCTAAAAGAGAGTGTATATATATCTATTAATAATATGTTATTGATGATTTGTCCTGGCCTCGATGATAGACTTCCTTCGCCTGTCGTTTCTTATGCTAAGCTTTAATTTAATATAACAAAAATGTATATTTATGCGATATTGTTCGATGTTTCCTATTCGAAGTTCCTCTCTGTTGTCTTCTGTATCTTTCACAATTGTTCTCCATAGTGCTTTATAGAGTTTGTTACTTTCTTCTTGTGGATCCTTTCCTTTCACAAATTATGTATCTTTCCTCTAATTATTCGAATATATCAATATTTTTATACCAGAAATCGTTTAACCTCTGTCCTTATAATTTGTATACGCCGTAAGTGCAGATATACTCTCTCTTCTCTCTCAAAGCTCCATCCTGTCGTCGGTGCATGGCTACTCATCTCTGCCTCGTCCTCTCCTCTACCTCGCTCATCGTCTCCTCGTCTCCTCTCTTACATCATCTCCTCTCTCTCAGTTACTCCCCTCTCTCTCCTCCCTCATACCTACTGCTCTACCTTCGTACGCTCTGCCTCGTTTTCTTTACTCTTCTTTCACACGTATATATCTAATCCTCTTCTTCCTATCCTCTCTCTCATCCCTCTCGTTTTCTTCTCATTCTTCTCCATAATTCATCACATATATCTTACACATCATATAATTTATCACGTGCTCAGATCCATTTACCGCCTGATTTCACAAAAGGGCGCGAGTGACCATGAACATTTATACTGATCAAACCATACTCAAAACTTATCACTATCTATTTTTTCAGCTTGTTTTGATTTCATGTCTATTCATCCAACGATCTATCACTATCCCCTTCACAGACGCATCCAAAATAAACGTAAGAGAAGGAACATCAGTGGTCGCCAGTATTTACATCTCTTCCATATTTCATATTGTTATTATCTCGCACATTTTCCCTTTTTTTAATTCGTAAAATTCCCATACTTTCCCCATTATATTGATTTCACCATCCAACTGCCATAATACTTCGTGAGAGATCGGGTGCTCCTGACAAAAAACGAATTCATAGATAATTATGGAAATAATAATAATACATAATCTGCAATAAATTTAAGTAATAATTTACTTACTAAAAAGTTAAAGTTATCTGCTATTTGATCATTCGTATGCGTGATGAGTACTCGACATGATATAGAACCATTACACACCAATTACATTATTAAATGAATGAATGATGAAAGGGTCATTGTATTGATTAAGAACTGACATGATTTTTGAGTATAAATATGTATGTATGTTAATGTTTTTAGTTGGAGGATATATATGTATATGTAATTGAATTAAGTAAATTGTAAGTGGTGTCTGATGCTCAGGTTGAAAAAATTTCCTCCTAAGGATCGAAATGTGAAAGATAATTCGTAGAAGAACCATAGTTCAAATAAGTACGATAAATGAATCAAAATTACTTACCATTATGCCGCGATATATATATATAATATAATAATATAATAATTAAATATAATTTAATTAATAATAATAATAATAATTATAATCAATAATAATAATAATTAATAATAATATAGATATAATTAATAATAATAATAATAATAAATAATAATAATTATAAATAATAAATAATTATAAATTAAATATAATAAATAAAAATATAATTTATATAATAAATTATATATTAATAATAATAAATATATATATATATATTATATAATAAATTAATATAATAATAATAAATTTAATAAAATAATATTAATATAAATATAATAATATATATAAATAATAATATAATAATAATAATAATAATAATAATAATAATAATAATAATAATAATAATAATAATAATAAATAATAATAATAATAATAATAATAATATAATAATATATTCTTAAGAATATAAATTTGATATTATTATATATTAAATAAAAATTAATAATAATAGTAAGGTATATAAGGAAATATATATAATAATAATAATAAAATAATAATAATAATAATAATAATAATAATAATAATAATAATAATAATAATAATAATAATAATAATAATAATAATAATAATAATAATAATAATAATAATAATATATATAATAGATATAATTAATAATAATTATAATTAATAATATATAATAATAATAATATAAAAATAGTAATAATAATAATTAAGAAATAAAAAAATATAAATATCATAAATATTCCATATTCTATTAATGATAAATAAACATAAACTCATTGATGTAACAGGAAGAATCAAAGTTTACAATCAGTGAGAAACTAACTCAAATAAATATATTTAACATATAATAAATACTTAAAGGAATATAATAAGTATTATATTTATTAGAATAGTAAGTCACCTATTATTTTATGGCTGGCTGCCTCTCCTCCTATCGCGTGTCAAAGGAAACCTAAAATGGGAACCAAAGCGACGAAAGTTCGGTATTCGTTGTAAAGGTTGTCCAAATATGATACATAACAAAGGTCGCATTTAGAGAATAATATTTGAACAAAATCCCAAAGAGTCAATATTTTAATAGGTTTTTTTATTGCATTCAATTTTCTGAACGGATTTTGTTTTTCAGTTTTTGAGATTATAATTTTATTTACATTTCCTTAAGCTTTATTTAGAGTTTTTGGGGGCTAATTTAATAATTAAATAAAAAATCAGTTCTTAAACAATTATTACATATACATTCTATTATATATAAATTAATATTACTAATATAATATATTATAAATATATTAGTATATATAATAATATATAATTAAGGTATTATATATATAATAATATAATATATAATATATAAATATAATATATATTATATATATATATTAGAGGTGTAGCGCATATCCGCATCATTTTTCATTATACGCGGATGCGGATGGCGGATATGCGGATGCGGATAGTTTTAAAGTCCACTATCCGCTGAGATTGAGATGCGGATAGGCGGTAGTTTAAGTTATTTTAGAGTTTTGAAACACAGACTTCATATTATAATATTAATAATATATATATATATTAATATATATATATATAATATATAATTATATATATATATATTATATTTATATATATATATATATTAATATATATATATATATATATATATATATATTATATATAAATATCATTAACATAAGATTAACAGGGTAAGGTTGGATCTAATATCCGTCTTTATATTATTTATTTTAATATATTATATATAATATATATAATATATATAATATAATATATATTATATATATATATATAGTTATATATATAATATATTAATCCGTTATATTTACACAAGAGTACAGACGCTTAGACACCTAAACTCATTTTTTGACATACTACCCACCAACCTTCTTTCCCAAGCCTCCACCCACTTAGAAAATGGAAAATAATAAAGTATTATATATATTTTAAGTTAATGTTTCATAAATTATGAAATTCTCAATTAATGCTTTTTAATAACAGAGATAAACTTACTTATTCTTTCAGGGGAGAGTTAGTTTACTTCTATATTCGTTGTAAATAGAAGTATAATCTCCTAATACCATATTCTTGAATAAAACCACTACTCTATCTAGCTATCACACTTACCGATTGATTGGTTTACGGGCGTTATATTATTGTCTTAGACTATAAGAGTCCTAATTGCACACAATTTGGATTCTTATGAGCTTTTTAGTTCATGACGATGCACTTATAAACTTGAAGAATACCACTTTCTACGAGATTATGGTAAACGTTATCCATACAACTCCAACACAGTTTGGTACACACCAGGCAGATTCTGTTTATTCCTGAATTAACCATACGCTCTATTCAGATTTCTAGGCTCTTCTGAGGAAAAATCATTCTGTCACGTAGTCCCATACATGAATAGATATATGTATCTTTTGAGACACCTCTGAACAAGACTCTTCATCGCTGCTATAGAAGCCAAAATACAATGAAGTTCATGTAGATATTCTATATATATATATTATAATAAGTCATTATACGATAAATCTGCAAAATAAAGATAATGGAGTAATTTGTATTAGGTGTTCTGATTTTTTAGTGATTATCATTTTGGGTATTTATATATTGAGTCAATAGTGATAATATTTTCTGACTCATTTATTATTTAGCAACATTTTCATCAACGTTAATACTACATCCTGTTAAATTAATTTTAACCCTCTGTATAAACACTAGATATGGTTCAAAGGAATTTTGGTTTAGTATATACTAGGATTTAGAAAATAAGTATTGTATACTAATTTGCACTAATGGCGTCATTTATCGTTTTGACAGAGTTTATTGAATTATTATTATATTATATCTATATCATATATCCAGCACGTAAGTGTTATTTCTGTCATCTTGAAGTAAGTCTCCTTATCTTTTATATTAAATATATATATGTGTATATATTACACATGATATATAATATATATAATAATTAATATATTATAATATATATATATATATATATATATATATATATATATAATTAATATTAATTATATTAATATATATATATAATATATATATATATATTATATAAATATATATATATATATATATATTATATATATATTATATATATATACCGATTTACATATGGAGTAAAAGTATGTGCGATACAATACGATTATTATTATTTATTCACCTACAAAATTCCATACGTTTATCATAATCCTCAGGTTGTAGGTGTCGCACTCTCTGAGCATGGTATGGGTATAAGCTTTGCTCGTGAAGTGTGTTTATTACTCTTCTTTGCGGAATGCCCAATTGAGTTGCAATTCTTCGTGAGCTGGTCGTTGAATATTCTTCTACTGATCAAGAATATCTTCTATTTTTTCTAAACCTTGGCGAATATCTCGTTCGGATGTTATATCAGCGCTGGGAAGCGTTCCAGTCTCTCACAGTTTGTTGAAAACTCTGAGAAATGTTTTCATTAGGATGTCTGTGATGGGGAAACCGTTGACGATATTTTTCAACAGCAGCTGTAGCACTCCCATTGTTGCAAAAACAATAAATAAACAACATATTTGCATATTAAAGATGTGAATAGGTGTTCGACATTTTGTAACACTTTAATGGTACACACACTCGAAAACGAACATGTAATCACTGTCATAATACACTGACACATTAGCAATAGGTACAATTAATCATATCTTCTGATCTGATTGTCATTTGGCTTCAAACATTTATAAGTAAGTTTTGTACAATCCGATTGTCATTTGTTTTCGAACGTTTATAAGATTCGTAGACAAAGGCGAAAGTGTTTAGAGGTTAATGGCGGTAATTTCGAAAATTTATTAAAATAACACTATGATAACAATATTGTTAATCTATGAAATTCTGTTTAATTGTCATTACGCTATAAAATGAAGAGCAAATGTAAATCGGATAAGAACATATGAGGTTTTTTACATTATTATCCTGTGTACAATCCACTCCTGGAGTTTGGTCCATTCCTCACGACTCACCCTGTATATATATATATATATATATATATATATATATACTATTATTAAATATATATATATATATATATAAATAATTATAATATATATATATATATTATATATATATATATATATATAATAATAAAAACAATATTATATATATATAACTATATATATAGGGTATATATTATTAATATTATACAAATATTTATATCATCACCCACCTTCTCTCTCCAAGACTGGGGGTAGGTGCCTAACATGCAACGGAAACAGAAAAGTAGAGAAGAATATGAAGCAGCATTCGAAAAGAAAGCCAGCCTTACCATCACCTCTTCGATACCTTTTAGTTGAGAACTCGTCAGCAGCAGGAAAATCCCACCCTAGAGCTTCACGCGGACCAGACAGAACCCTCACTATGGCATCTCGTCAATATGTGGTTCATCCCTTGGCCCAGTTCGGCTACAACCATACCCCCTCACAAACCCCGCCACTCACTCCTATTATGCACCTTTCTTTCTACCTCTGCCAAACTCACATTACCCTCTCCAGGCATTCCTTTACTGACTCAATCACTTTTTTTCGGTCTCCCAGCCGGTGATTCCCAACACACTCACCACTATACATCCATTTAACCAACCGGGATCTATCAAATCCTATCCTTATCCAATTATAACCAAAACCATTTTTTACACCAATCGTACTGTAATCAAATTATTCTCATAACATTTACACCACAAATTTAATTCAGCAGCCGAGCAGCAAGCTCGTGCTAGAGTGAACGGGGTGCAGGTGGCGGCGGCATTAGTCGAAGATTGCTGTCTCGACCACCATAAGACTCATTAAGCAGTTGTCCACCTATAACACATCGCTCACCTGGTAGGAGTCGGGGGGAGACCTCTTATTCGCAGGACCGATCAGTCTCACGGTAGTATACATTGGAACACAGGGTGAACGAGAGAGCAGGACCATCAGTGTAAACGCCCAGCGCACCTCAAAGACTTAGTGGAATGCTTGAATAGTCATTATAGAGCGTATAGCCATCCCACAATCCAAAAAATTAACTCCCCATTTACCATAAGCACTCGTTAATTGTTTGATAATGTATTTTATATGCTGCCGACGTCTAGCGCTACCTCATTTCCAAATTGAGATGAAGTTGCGATGCACTCCACATAATCTGCCCTGCGTATATTCTAGTGAAGGTGGAAGTCCACTACTAAATTTCATCCCTCCTCTTGCATTTAATAAACCTATATTTATTTTTTCTGTGAGCATTGTATACAAAAACTATTCAATAAATACATGGTCGCCTGCTCATGCCACCTAATCTGTATAGCCTATTAATATAGTTGACAAAATCTTAATATAATTCAACATCATCCATCTTATATATTGATCTTTCGATTATTTAACAGTACAGCACTAGACGAGTATGATCTGAGTCTTTTGTTTATTACCGAGAATGGGCTATTTCACTCTTAGCTAACATTCCTTAATATCTATGACGTTCAGTTACTTTTACTCACAAGGAATTATTGTAATTTACACATACAGGTGGAAAAGTCCACGTGAAATACGAAAGATCATTGCTATTTTATTGAGCAAAAGGTCTCTATATATACATCCATTCTCTCCTGACCACTCTACCAGAAGTGCGGGCACGTCTCTATGTCCAGATAATAATCAAACCAGTTTCGAGAGTGGTAGATTTGTTTTTGTAGCAAACAGAAAATATTTAAATATATCTTCACCCCGAGTTCTTCCTTTCATGGAGAGGATGGGTAAGGAATTCTTCTTAGGTAGTCTTATCCGAGAATATCATTCTTAGAAGAAACGATTTCCTCAAACGATAAGAGGTTGAGGCTGATCGAACAATGTCAGTAGATCATCGAGAGTTGTGAAAGAGAGAAAAAATGCCACAATTCTGTATGCCTTTGCGGGCGTCTAATGCCTCAGGAAGGATCGGTGGTATTCATAGCTTCCACACGTCGTAGCGTCACAAGGTTGTCGCGCCGCCGAGAGTTGTAAGATTTTTTATGAATCAATTAAATTATCGCCTTTTGTTTTTGAAGGTTGTCAAATAGAGGGAAGCGAACATCTGTGTTCGAAGGAGAGGAAAGATTCAATTGAACAACCTCAACCCATCAGTAAAACCAGGCGTGTTATATGTAAATACACAAAAACATAACTAATGACAGAAGAAGTA
>JABUQX010124273.1:27500-29354 GCA_015478945.1 Trachelipus rathkii | reverse complement strand
GATTTTCGAAGTGTTCCTTTCACACTCCCCTCACATCCATTTCATCAGTTACGAAAGCATCATCCCTATTCATTATTCTAAGCAGATTCCCCTTATTCTCAGTCTTAACTTTATAATATAATTTACATATTTGTTTTCATACAATATATTTACATATATATTTACATCCTTTAAGTGGATACACGTGTGTTTGAATACATGAATACTCTCTGTGTGAGATTTGATTATTATTTTAATTATCACAGAGATTGAGGTATTATTATTATTATTATTATTATTATTATTATTATTATTATTATTATTATTATTATTATTATTATTATTATTATTATTATTATTATTATTATTATTATTATTATTATTATTATTATTATTATTATTATTATTATTATTATTATTATTATTGTTATTAATTTATTGAGATTTACAAGCCTTTTCCAACTTCCTAAAGGTATCAACCGCTTCATGATTGATTTTTTTAAGGACTATTCTAGAATAAAATAGAACAACCGCTTTCTGAACTTTTAATCTAATATTTCGCCTAGCCACTTCAGGCATCATCGGAGACGAGTTCAAGACTAATTTAACAATTGATGAAACAAAATAAATGTTATTTAAATATAAATGTGAAGTAAGAAATTAAAGTTTTATAACTAACGTAAGTCTAAAATCCTTAAATAATAAATATATCAATAGAGAGATTTTATCTAGCCAAACCTAAAATATGTTCAAAAAATTTTCCATTTCATTGTATTTGATGTTGATAATTGGCTTGTGCTTTTTTATTAAGAGAGACTCAGCCAGCCTCAATTCAAAGAAATTTCCTGCTCGGTGTAAGATGTCAAAATTAGAAATGTCGAGATTGGGTTTGGGAGTTCCATGTTCGTTCTTCAAGTGTTCAAAGATCGCGGAGTTTGAGAGAATTAGTAGTATACCCGATGTAAGAGGCATTACAGCCATCTTTATTACAGTTAAATTGGTATACTACATGATTCACATTCTCCTTAGTCCTACTAGCTCTTTCAGAAAACATAGAAGAGAGTTTCAATGGCTTGTAGTAACATCTAAGTTTTATTTCTTTAGTGTTAGATTTGGACTTGATATGATACTGAATTATTTTCTTTAACCTGATATTTTCATAATTAAATCTATCTATCGTTTGCGATCTAAAAAAGAATGTCAAGCTGTCCCTATTATCTTCTGCTTTTTCTTCGACAATTTTCTTATTTATAAAAGTTTTAATGATTTTATCTAGTAGATATTGGGGAAAGTTATTATTAGCAAGATTCTGTTTAATTCTTGAGAGCTCTGCGTCAAAAAGTTTCCAGTCAGAGCAAATGCGGTAAGCTCTATGCAGTAAAGTTTTAATTAGGGCGATTATTATTATTATTATTATTATTATTATTATTATTATTATTATTATTATTATTATTATTATTATTATTATTATTATTATTATTATTATTATTATTATTATTATTATTATTATTATTATTATTATTATTATTATTATTATTATTATTATTATTATTTTTTAATGGTTGAGTGAAGAATCGACTCGTATTGATTCCTATCAGTAACGCTAACACCCAACACCCGCCCCTCCCTCTTCCCACATCCCCTTTAGTGATATCTAAGAAAACCTGACAAAATTTATCATTTCCTAACCTATCTGTCGTAATGAACTACGAATAAATGTTAATATAGAAAAGTTTTATCTTTTCAATATCTGTTAACAAAGCAATATCTAACAATGCTTTACACTATCTAACCTACTAAACTATGAATAAACGATAAAATTAACAAAGTACCTTATCTAACAGTGGTAACTAACCTAACATTGCCCAACAAAAC
>JABUQX010124273.1:0-22500 GCA_015478945.1 Trachelipus rathkii | reverse complement strand
ACGGTAAAAACCAGAAAATAAGACCCTCCGAATACAAATATTAAATAGTGTACAGAAAGTAGCCGCTGAATAACTAGTAAGCATAAAAGTACTATCAGCAAATACCCCCCAGCGCCAAAAAATAGATACTATATGTTATACCGTAAAAAAAATCCCAAATAAAGATATATAATAGCTGATACTATGATATATAAGAGATATATTTGTATTCACATTCAAAATTGCGAATATTAAAAAAATAAATATGAACAATAAATTTAAAATAAAACTAGTAAAATAAAAACAAAATAAAGTATTATAATAGATAAAATCACCCATGATAGTATAGATTGATAGATAAGTAAACAAGAAGGATAAATAGATAATAATAAATTAACATATATATAAATATATATACTAACATATATATATAACATATATACTAATAATATATAATATATATATATAGATATATATAATATATATAATAATATATATAATATAATGTGATATAAATCGTTATTTGCTTTTTTTTTTTTTTTTTTTTTTTTTTTTTTTTTTTGGAACTGAAATTCCATACGAAAAAAAATAATTATTTTTAGAAAGAATAATATGGATTTCGCAATCCATCTGGCCATTTGATATTCACCTGACTTTCTGAAAATGTATGCTCCCGGGGGGAACGCCTCCCCAAAAATAATTACAAGATCCACTAGTTCCCGATAGTTTCCTTCTCGAGGAGAACCTTTCAGAAAATTATTATCTTCATTCATTTAAAAATAGTATTCTGACCATCAGCGCAGGGGGGGAAGCGAAACCAATACATTTTTCGATTGAGGTATCTCAAAGCCTGGAATAAATTCCTGACAGTCTTTTAACTTTCTTGACCCAACCAAACCATTTTCTGAATAATGAAATGGTGGCCCCGAAAACCTAACAAATTTGCTTTTTAAATACTAACTGCAATGAGATAACTATTCAAAAAATGTGGATGAGCGGCAACCAAATAGTAATCATTTATCCAATTATCTTGTTAATAAAAACGTATCAAAATACCTTTAATTCTGCATCGTATTTAAGAAGACAGCTGGTAGTCAGAGAACAAAAATCGTTTGCTACATTATTCAATGAAAGTCGACCCCTTCTCCAAAGTCTCATCAAAATTGCAGAGAAGGACCATTTCATTGAAGCCGGTAGCGGGCTTGTAAATCATGGAGACACTTAGTAAAACTTTCTACATTATTTTTCCAGAGTAGCCAATTGAATAGCGCAATCTTCTTCTGGCTTACCACAATATCTTCGTAAACAATTTTCGAATCCCATAACAAATGGTTTAACACCAAAATCTATGCATTAGATACAGCGCAGATCAAAGTTGTATGATACTTCATGTGATTCATAGGATATTAGTTTCGTAATTGATTCCAGCATTGATTTTTTCATAATAGGACAGATTCGATTATTACGAACGTAAGGGGCTGAAATCATTAGAGAAACGGCTTTCCAATAACACAGCCATCTATTACAATGAACGGAAAATGTCTCACGAACCTACACTAGACATGCTTACAACATTAAAAAAGATCAATAAGTAAAATCAAAGTAAAGAAAAGAATAACTCCGAATCAAACGTAAAACGACTATGAGTGAAAATAAGAGACTTCGAAAAACTAAACCCTTCATCAACTAAATTAATGAACTTTGAAGACCAAAGTATAAATTGAACAACAAAAAGACGTTGAAAATTATCCAGAATTCTTTCTGTGTCAAAGCCCGACCAATTAAAACCATGACAGTTAAAAATAATATCATGCATAACAAGAGACTCTGACTAGACGGACAATCAAGGGCGTGTTACAAATAAGGAGTCTAAAGAATGAAGAAAACCACAAATATATGTCACTCCACTAGCCCAGGATATAAACCATCACCCACACAACTATATATGATTATAAATAAACAACCTAATTTCGTTTCAATAATTTCGGCAACTAAACAAAATAAATAAAATTATGCTTACTTACATTCAGGAAAAAAAACTGCGTTCAGCACTGATGGAAAGTCATCTAACTTTTTCTTTAGCTACTATATACGAATCATTTCCAGTATTTCTAATTCTCTGAACCTTACTTCTTCTTCAAAACTACCATGATAGTTATCTATCAACGACGGCCATCGATACGAATGGTCGTCCCTTTTAACGTTTAGTTACTGATGACTTCGTTATCGAGTTTGATGATCAATTATGCAAAGGAGCCTTTCTGATGATGGCTATTTCAAAATTAAGAAATCTTGCTAAATTACTAGAAAATTAATGATTGTATCTCTCAATAGGATGATACATTTGACTTAGCTTTTAACGTCTATGATTACCTTAACCAATTTCTGGCCCGATGTATCCCACTATAATGCCTCATTCTCACCTTCAGCATTATTAGAGGGTCATCCTCTATACGTGCAGAAGACACATTTTCCCGCCACTTCAATCAACTGTAATTCAAACAAATAAAACTCCGAAAGACGATGCCCAACCCTCAAGTCCTACCACCAATCAGAACAAGCGAAACGCACACTAAGCTACGAGTCATCGGACGCGCTAGGATATCAATCCGCACCAACCAAATATAGAAGTCGCTATGCAACGCAAACATCCGCCATGTTATAATAACAACAAGGGCTTCAAGACGCGACAAAAAAAAACTACCACCTGCTCACACACTGCACGCCGCAGAACGTAAAGTACAACTAGATCGCCACCACCGCGCCTGATCCTACATTGTAGAAACCACCCCCATCCTTCGATAATGATCCCAATCTAGAAAATAAATATCGTCAATGGCCGCGCAAATCGATACACCCCAAAGCCAAAGCCGATTTTGTCCAAAAACAACTAAATTTTTGTTTCACAAACTCTGACAATTGACCAGAAATGAACACACACAGAAATCAGTAAGACTGGGTAAAAAATGAAGAAGAAAAAGATAGGTATATAGGTAAAGATTATAGAAAAAAGGCTACTAAGTCATGGCGGGACAACCGCACGACCAAAAGCAAAACAGAAGGGAATTATAAAGATATAGAATATGACACCAAAGTAGCGGACTCTAATTGGTACAATTAGATAGAGAGATAAAGAAGTAAAAGAAGGAAAAGTAATGCAGAAAAAGAAAAAAAAAAAGCAAAGGCGAAAAAATAATATGACCCACTTACGTCATGTACAAAATACCTTAAATATAGACGCGATACTACTAGAAGCACTCAAGAATAGATAATCCTATTACGCAACTATATAATAATAGAAAAAACGCATCGTAATCGAGAATAATGAGTTGTGAGAGAGCCTGCAGGCAATTAAAGTTCGTTGATAGCAGCTCTGACGTAGCGTCACCATCCCGGATGACGCCTACTCCGGGAGAACAAAAGTGACCCCAAGACATGCATTGCCATTCCGAAATACCTCCGTTTTGTATCTGAGCTGTGTTCTTTTGGTGCGTAGTTTGCGTGTATTGGAGATGAAAACACAAAATGAGAAATGTAGGAAAATTCGATACGTCAAGATTTCCAAGTGAGACGGAAGAAAAGTATTAGTATATGATGTAATAGGATTGTATAGTAGATGTAATTAAAAAGTTATTTTAACAAATACTCAAAAGGATACACGGGCCATTGAAAGACTGGAATGTCGAGGTTCACTTATGTACAGTTAACGGAGGGTGATGTTCTAAGTGGAACGCATAACTAATTTTCTTGCGCTGAGTAAAGAACTTTTGAAGTCAGTATGGGCTATAATTGTATGGGATTCATTTTCTCAAATATTCAATATCGAGCGTGTATGTACATAAGTGTATCGGATGAATATCGCAGCTCATATGTTAAATGTACTGCATTGGAATTTTTGAATACAGTAGTTACACGGTCGCGCGCACGGTCGTGGTCTTTCACAGAAGAGAAGCGCATTTTCAAACAAGAGACAAAAACAGAGACCGAACAAAATGAAGAAGGAGACGAAGATCTTTTTATGTGAAAAATTAGCAGGTAGACCAAGAAGTACAGCCACTGTGATTTATAGGAGTCTAGAGAAAATAAAAAGATGAATGCAGTGTTGGTAATAAGAAAGGAATATAAAACGCAGTTAAGGTTTAAATAACAAGCGAGAATTAAATTGCCCAGAAGGCTACAAGATTACAAAAGAAGGTACAATGCAAACACCGTGGGCGAAAATCTTCAGATACCGATTCATTAAAAATAAATAATAGGGAAAAGCTTACTACTATGAGTTTATGACTGATAAGAGATTTTAACGCTAGAAAGTGGGCAGTTAGGTCAGATGAAGTGGAGAATCACTGTTAGAAAAAATCTGAACCTTTAAGGTGATGGCCTATTGACCAGATAAACTGTATGTTAATTTGTGTTCCTCAATGATTTATAGTTGTGAGCAGAAAGACATCATGATATGTCAAGAATAAAGACCCAGCGCATTAGATTCTAATGCTATGAAGCCAAAAGTTCTGCTTAGTTGATGGATAATTGTAGTTAAGAAAACATTCGAATAATAATGTAAGGTACATGAATATCTAAATATAGCGGGAGATGGTGTGATGCTGGTGTTAGAGAAAGTAAAATGGTTAGGACTAATCAATAGTTAGTTGATTTATGATATAAATTCGTTGTACATTTGGCAAAAGAAACGAAATGGCTGATTGTGGTCAAGGAAGTAATAAGGCAAAGTGCTTATATTAGGTTGAGAATGTTATGGCACAGCGACCAGGCTTGGAAGACTTAAGAAATGGTTTTGAATGGAAAACTACTGTTATGAAAAGGGTCTTTGTCTAATAACAAGGACACACATAGGTTGAGTGAGTTTAACTCACACAGGACGAAGCCCAATAGTTGAGAGATACGGAGAAAAGCTTTTGGGCCAGTTTGGTGGGTGAGCCTACTGTAAAGGCACGTGCAGACGGGCATGACCGCTAGAGCCGCGAGATAAGTCGATGCCCATACTTCCAAGCGACAAGATATGCGTAGATGTCAGATCCTGAAGTTGGGTGTATGAAATTAAAGAGTACTAATAAAGATAGAACTAAGTTATATGAGCCACGTAAACCATTATGCTACAGAATGATTAAATTAGAGTATATAGGTAACTGGAAAGAATGAATAGAATCAATTTTTTAGCTAAGAGTATTAGAACTGATACCTAAGTACAGAATACTCTGAATTTTTCACACTACTCAAGCATGGACCTCATAGCACCATCTATCACAATTGACTATATCTTCCATATAAATTACGTAAGACAGAGTGCTTCTTCCTGTGTTTCATAACTCCTTTCAAAACTTGAAATCTAACCGAAATAAAATCCTTCACAATCATTACACAAACTATACCTCACTCACTGGTCTAGTAGTGTAGATTAGGTCCGTCAACCCAATCCAAGAGATTGTTGCATTCACTACGGACGCTTCGAAATGTATATATTCCTTCAAATCTGAAAGATATGGATTCACTTATCCGTCAAATCAGCTATGAATAGATATATAAAAGCAAAAAGGCTAAATCGTGGTAATTAACTATTGTAAACGATGTATTGAATTCCAATTTCATAAAACCACTCATATGAGAATAATCATTTATACTCGAACAAGCAAATAGACTACAATATAATATTGTCTAGATTTATCATAGAAAAGTGTTGTGCTTAAAAAAATTAATATTAATATATAATCGCGAGCGTTATTCATCAAAATATTTATTAATATTGAATTTAAGTATTAAAGCTCCTTCTTGTTCTTCGGCTAGTTCAATCAAGGATGATTTATAATTACGTTTAGGGCAAAGTAGATTATCAGCACTTTATTATATACAGGAGAAGTTAATCTATTAAATTCTAGATATCAGGAGATTACATTTTCTATAATTAAAATCAAATACGGATTATTATACTCAAGAAAAGATGTCTTCTCACCAATCATCTAACTAGTTTTCTTTAGAACTTAAATATAAGACTATGCTAATATTAATTATATATAAATCTGGTGTTAACATAAAATAATCTTTATTTTGTTGTTCTACGGAGGAGTTTTAAATTATTGGCTAATCTTTATTTTATAAGGTCTCTGTATTCTTTAGTACGCTATATCGATATGGTTATTCAACACAATATTAAGTATTCTGTATAAAAGTTTCTATATTTGGTAAAACATATAACTATTATGAATGAGTGTATAAGCCCTAGCGGTCGCAAAGTTGCACATTCTGCTATTTATATGAAATTATATTCATATATAGGCATAGTCGATACACACTCTATTCTAAAAAATAATATAATAATACAGGCAAAAAATAAATACCTCATAACATTTGGATATTCAATTTGTTAAGGAAACACATATTTAAGAGTAGCCGGCCATCTCATCTTCAAATTACTTATTAGGTTCCTCTTTGATAAGGGAAATACCTAAGATTCTACGTATTGAGTCAATTACCTTCCACAAGCATACTTAAACAACTCTTTAAGCAAACTTTTCAATTTGTGTTCTAGCAAATAACCTTTAAAACTTCAAATCATTCAAATATTTGCTCTATACTATGAAAAAAGATATAAAAAAAATAATATAAAGGAGAATAAAAAAATCAACAACCACAATCTCAGCGTGGTAAACAACACGTTCTCTAATGAGCAAATAAAGCCTGACAACTGGGATACACCCATGAGGAAATGCTAAGGCGATAAACAATGACTCAAGAAAACATAAAAATAAGCTCACCCAAAGAGATAGAAGAATTTTTATAACGCTCAAAATAAAAATATAATGTTGACCAATAATAAAGAAAAATTTAATCTTTAAAATGATTTTAAATAAACACTATTAATATTTAAAAGATATACGGAAATTTTTGAACAAAACTTAGAAAATAAGACAAATATTTAAAAACTAAAACAAAACTATACTATACTATCACAATAACCTTTAAAATAATAAAATAAAGAGAAAGATGAAATATTAAGGAACGGCTAAATAAATAAATGCTTAACACTTTGGTATAAAATTGATGATCTAAAAAAATGATAAATAACGCCAAAAATAAGCAACAACAGGGAACCATACTATCATTTCCTTTGTAAACTTATCTCTGATTTTACCACAGAAAAATTAATAAATGACAGAGGAGGCCAGAGTCCAGGGGTAAAACAAACCCAAGCAAAAGGTCAAGTGTGACCATTATCAAAAATATTACTTAGTCCAACAAGACCATCCAATACTAAACTATTTATATCTAATAATATTGCTTTAGTAGGTAGTCGTATAGAACAGATAATCTCATAATAATATATATTTAATGTGAGATAACTAGATCACTTAGTAATAAAAAAGAGAAATATTAAGATGAATGATTAAATAACACTGTATAATCAATTTAGAGCAATAGTTGAGGAATAATAATGAGTTATGATAATCTTAACGTACATATAGCGACTGAATTGTTAGATATTATTATGGAAAGAATGATCTGCGGAGAAAGAATGATACTCAACCCTATGGATATACAAAGTAGTAGGGATAGAATGAATAAGAGGAGAATAAGGGGGAGAATGTGTAAGAAGAGAAGAGAAAGAAGCTGGGGAAAAATTGAGAGCGGTCATTAGTTCTGTAGAATGAAGAATAAATAAAACCTTAGTTATTATAAAGCAAATACGAAAGGACAATCATAGAAGAGACAAAATGAGAAAGTGAGAATCACGAAAATAAGAAAAGTGAAATAAAGAAAAAAAGACCATAAATAATGAAGATGAAAGTTAAAATTGTGAATATTAGATATTTCTAAAGTGAGAGATAAAGATAGATAAACAATAGAATATTTATACATTAGTGTATATAGATATGAGGATGAAAATTATAGAATATGTACTATACAGTATGAATTTCATAGTATTATAGAAGTGCATAATACTAATATAAGTATAGATGAAATATTTGCTCTTATCCTGTCATTAAATACAAGAATACAGTATATTGTAGTTGTGAGTTGCTGTAAAATAACTTTCTATAAATCTTATTATTGATATCTTCAATGAGAGAGAGAGAATGTTTTTATATAACTAAGGATTTAACGATTTGTGCGTAGATTTAGAAATTTATACCTAGATGAATTGAGAAATATAGGAATAGATTAATAATTATATTATGTATATTAAGAGATTATAGATAACAGCGTGAAGAATTAGTAATATGATATATATAATATATGTTATTTATATATAATTATATATGTAATTATTCAAAATTAATTATAATATATATATGTATTAGGAGATATATTATATATTAGTAAATAAAATATTTAGATTAATTAAAATTTTATATATATATAGATAAGATTAGATTAAAATAAGAGATTAATATTAATGAGTATATAGATAAATAGTATGAATAGAATTATAATATTAGAATTAAGTAGAATAAGACGCTTAATCGTAATAAGTGTAATACTGTCCGGTCCATGAAATATTACCTAATAAAAAACAGTTCAATGTTGAATATAGTATTAAAAATTGAAAGATAGTAAGAATATATTAGAATTATAATGTAGATTGAATAGATCAGATTTAATATATTATATACAGAAGTAGATATTTCGTTATAATAGAGAGAGTAAAAGCAAAGTTCAATTGAAGACAATTCATCAGTCACATATTAATGAAATTTTCAGACATTTGTAGCGTCAAGTTAGTATTATATGAGGAATAGTTATGACTAAAATACTTAGCGCCTCAAACTCTGAGCGTATATAGTCAGGTGAGACCCTCTTCCATATGAACTGCTATGCTACGTGGAGACTCAGAATAAATCTTAAGAGTAAGAATACTTTACTAGAGATGAACCAACATAAGGTGAGGCTGAATTAAGTGGAGGAGAAATTTAGGTAGAGATAGAGAGTGATGTAGAGATGTGAATAAATAAAATAAAATACTGTGGTGATAATTAGTCGCTCAGATGTAGAACAGAGTATTATAGTACATGAAGCAAAGAGATATAAATATAGAGCCGCGCATGAGCCTCACTGTATAAGACCCGAGGTGGGCTAGTAGATGGCGTAGGAATATCATTGAATATGTATTATGAACTCATTCGGTACCCAAGTTTACGTGATGGTAATAAAAATACATGATCGTTTTTTGTGGTACAAAATCTGGTGGAGCGCTATATTATTAGGCGCCAACTCAAAGTAATATGCCGAAATTTTACCACAATCAATTATGTTAGATGATTCATCAGCTTTAGATCAAATTTTGTCCCTCCAAATTAATATATTATCAATTGTTAGTCCTGATACTCACCCATTGTTAATAGAAACCGTAATAGTACATTAAAATAGAATATTAAATAAATATATTCAACTCAGTTAAAATATATTATTACTAGAAATGAATTATTAATAATATGATTAAAGATATATATTTTATTATAATTATATATTTAATATCATAATATTATATTATATATAATAATAATACCAATTTTATAATAATTCACTACTAATATATTATATATCTTCTAGTTACTGAATTCTATGATAGTGATCTGCCGCGTGCTGTGCGTGTCGCTTGTCCAATACTAAAATAATAGAAGGATATCAGACACGACTATGAACATCACTTCAAGTAATTACATGCTAACGCTCATCAAAAAAGCATATCTCTACCAACATCCATACATGGTTGCGCTATCTTCCTTTGCGCCTTGCGTACTTCCCTCGCATAATATGCAACGATTGAACATATTGTGAAAAACTGTGTATAGTCTCGAATGCGAAATAAGAAATAAAACTCACACAGTCTAAGAATTATTGTTAAAGGCCCAAAAAGTGTGAAACAGTTCAAGCAAAGTTTAAAGCCTATATACGCTCCAGGTGGACAGACGCAATAACAAATGATTACTTATCTAATGTAACTGAAGAATAATATATAAACTTCATTTCTTATTTCAAAGTTTACACCACAAATAATTATCAACGAGATATTTTTGCTAATTAGATATGCATGCTTTCAAATAAGCTAGGGAATAATCTCTCGTGACATGTTAGGGTGCTGGGACGGTGATGTAAGATAAATTATAATTATTGTATTACAGCCACGATTATTACTAGCACGGAATAATTATAGAGTAGTTTTTTAAGATGCTTCCGATACACCATTGAATAATTCTGAGTACAGAATCATTGCAGTATGTCATGACCTATCCATACTGGAGGACGGGATTCATTGGTATCTAAGGTCCGCACTCTCCTTGGTGATAGCCAAGGGAATACAGATCATAGATAAGATTGGACTTAGACAGTTTAACTAGGAAATCGAAAGCGTGAGTGTAATCGAAAACATTAAAATGAATGAATCTTCTCTATCACACAACACCCTTTTCGTTGTAGCCCTCTTTCTCCTTCTTACGCCTTTCAGTATCTGCTCTATTCGAATCAATTAGACTCACTGTTGTACAGCCGTCAATTCTCGATAAATGCTATATATACTATTTTGCGCTCACTGAAACTACGAGAGGTATCTATTTGGAGTATAGTACACTCAACTGGCAGTTGAATCTCGAACTTGAGCTATTTCTCTATTCCTTACGCACATTCGTCTCCAGTCTTAAGAGATGCGATATAGCAATCATTGACAAGTGAAAGTAGAACATCGCCTCCTCTTCAAACATATTTTACAAGTGTTATAGAATTATTGGAAAAACTCTTCGACATTTAATTCATGTAGTGCAGCCGAAAACCTATATATCGGAGATAAAGTGTGGATCATCTAATCTTACTGTCCGGAGTCTATAATATATTATTCGCTAGCCCTTTCCTATCTCACACTCACTAAATGTCTGAGGATATCGTTCATTGCTACTGTTCATCTCTAATTTCATTACTCCTGCTAATAGTCTCCCTTACCAGTTTAAACGCTCCCGATTACCTCTTTCAAAGTCCTCCTCGCTCATGTTTTTGGTAAAAAGAAATAGGCCTCGATGAAGGCTTGGATTTAGAAATGTAGATATAACTATTTCAATATCAATTATATTATACATTTAGAATTAATTCCTTTATTATTTTTAATGATTATATATCTTCCTATAATTTTAATCTGAATTAGGTATAAAGATGACACTTCACGTGTAATATGCAAACTCGACAAAGGTCAAGTGCATCGTATTATTAAACAAAATCGATTAGATAGATTAAATTAATATATTGAATATAGAATTAATTTAAAAGAATTTAGAAAAAAGTATAATACTATTTATATTAATATATTTATCATAAATATCATTATTAATATTCAATATATAACTATATCAAAAATTATAATTTTAGACATCTAAATTTTAGCATATAATATATAGTCCGTATTAATAATAATTATAATTATATATAATGAAGTTCATCCAAAACATTAATTACTAAATATACAATATAATATATTAGTAATTGAACTTTTTTCTACATAATAAGTTTATTAATAACGTTTATTTTATAATAGGTGGCAAGTCTCTATTTAGAAACTCTAATTATATCATAAGTAAATAGTTAATTAGTACCGAGGTACAGCATGGGGACCGTGGGCGTGAGATAGTTATACGAATGATGATCTAGGTGTTAGTGATTTGAGGTTTAATGGTGGGGTATGTTTTTTAGTGGGAGGGTGCGTATTTTGGGTTGGGAGTATAAACACCGTCAGGTGGGGGTACCAGGTGTCGAATCATATTCCCACCTAAAACGGGGTGGAAAAGTCAGCTAGAGCACCGCACTAATACTGCACACGTCCCTAATGACTAGCCTGATTTTATTCCTAGCTTATCCTACTAAATATAATTTGATCTCGATATTATCTCAGCTATCTCGCTTACTATCATTGTATTGCCATTTGTAAAGCAAGTAGTGGATAATCTTGTTCTATAAGATAGATAGTTTACATATAGAGAAATGAGTTATTATTTACCTTAATATCATTATATAACGGGACGTACCTATCAACTACCACTTATATAGAGTACCACACTACCTCCTAACTCCTCCATCATATCCCACTAAATCCTTTCTGAATGCATATTACACGTAAATCTATTGATTAATATTTAAATTTCTTTCCCCTATTTTCGATAAGTAAGTAGAGTAGCCATCATTATTTAATCTGATTATGGTGGACACCTTTCTACTATATTATTAATATCTTGAATTTCAGTGTTGTTTTTATTGAATACATAAACCTTAAATCCATGTACTTATTACTGGACATAAATCATAAATGTCGTGATAGGATTTATGCACATAAAATCAATTCTGTATGATACACTATTTTTCTATAATTTAATCTCTAACTTTATTTGAGCATAAAGGTGTTATAAACTCCAATAATGTTATATTAGAGTCTCATTATTTATAACATTGCCTAGTCTATTAGTGAATATGAGCTTCAGTCAATTGGATTATTGTCTTTTCCGGTATAATATGTGGTCTCAATACGTGATATGAACAGTGAAGGCTTCAACTTATACCGATAGTATGGGGCCAAACGGTTCATATGTGAATACCTCACTACACGAGTAGGGAGCCGTACATCTATCAGAGTCTACTACGATATTCCTGGTGATATGGTACTTTATTCGGATTCCCAAATATTATGGTGGTCTTATAATAGCTATACCGGATTCACCGGAATCTGTAAATTTACTCAGAAAATATTCTTACGTATATCAGCTGGATACCACTTTTCAAAACACAAAGTTATTACGCTCAGTAACAGTGTTTGAGGGAATTCCGTTATTTAACTTAATATCTGAATATTCTATTATAGTCATATTGGGAAGATTAATAAATACGCTTTTGCTAAAGACTTTCGATCTTATATATGTTTGAAAGGTGTTGGGATAATGGTACCTTATGATTTTGCTATTCTATCACATATATCTAGGGGCTTATCTACTTAATTCTTGCTTATTATTATATTATAAGTAATTCTCACGTCACGATTTTAGTATGCTTCGTTGATGATGAGTTGCTTGCATTACATTCCTTATGGTCTTATTAACTGAAAGATACTCCACCGAGGAGATAACATTTTAATACTTTGAGATTATATATATTGTCACTATATTCTTAATTTCTAACAATAACAGTTTATCACGCAGTGCACACTATCTATGATTTCGATTAACCTAAACAGGAGAATTTAATTATCATTTAGCTTTCTATTATAAATGTAAATCGCCTTAATTCCCTTACATAATTATCAATTTTTTAGACGTGAGTATATCAATGAAAGTTACATGAAGTTGAGGCCCACCTCACTATCGTCTCACAGTCGATTTCTACTCCATGTTAACTAACCGGAAACGTAGATATATTTTGTAGATAACGGGGGAGTATGCAAAGGTGTATCTCGCGTTACATATTTTCTCTTTTTCATAGGTAACGCTCCACATTAAGGTATCGCGGATTTATTTTTCTCTCTCCACGATTATACTCTGTTATACAGGCTCTAGTATGACTTAATTTTTCTTGCGTTTAGGATAGACTTGTCTCAGTATGTGAAGATGTTGATAAGCATCTTGAGTCCCATCATAATAGTCTCACAAGCTACAATAAATATTCTCCATACACTTGCGAATTATGTTCTCAAATGAGCCCTACTTTAAGTGCCTACTTAATTTGTATTTTTTGGTTTTTTAAATAATTTCAGGTATAATTATTATCTTTATCATACCGTGGGTTAATTCAATTTCTTAATTCTTCTCTTACTAAATTTGTTATTCAAGGCCTGGATAATGTGCAATAGAGTATCAACGTCTATCACCACTAAAGATAGTATCAAGGTCATAGATAGACTGCCGGTCCAGTGCTTTAGGGTCATTTCTTATGGAAATTGAATCGAGTTGATTTTTTCCAACATTGCATAAATCATCACCTTGGTCTGATAATACATTTAAGGAATAAGGGCCATGAACGCTACCACGTTAGCCAACCCAAAATCCATGAAATAGTTGATCAGAATTTCTTATGTCGTGTATTCCTTGAGAGTTGCAAGTTGCTTGGAGAACCCTCTACTGAGAGCTTGTATCAAACACTGTTGTACGAATAATCTCTCTGTAATGTGTGCCTTCCTGGGCCCAGCCTCTGTGGATTTTCCCATTATCATATTATCCACTAGTGGCGAGTAACTTTGATGAGCACAGTTGCTATGTGTCTTTTCTAACCCTTTTGTCATATTACGACTTATGTTAAGCATCTACTGGAGTGCATCACTTTTGTTGACGCTCTAGTAGTCAAAATCATTGCAAGGATGTAAGGGTGACCATCCTCGTGAGTTGGCTCGTCCTTAGCATAACGCTTATAGAATCATGGCTAGGACAATACGCCAAGTGATGATTATAGAACAGTATACCGGTGAATTCACTAGAGTGTAAAAATCAAGCAACGTGAGAAGAGATTAGTCCGTGAACTTTTCTATTTGTTGTTATTCACTGCTGGATCTTTTTTTAGATAATTTTATATGTTAAAAGTCTTCTAAACAAAATATGTATTTTTTTTATGTAGAGTAATAGAGCTCAATTAGAGTAGGTCGCGGAATATACTAGGAAATTGTAGGAGGAGCTAAAGCAAATACAGGGTCAATGGAGTCTCAGTAATTTTATGTACACAAACACTGTTACCTCTCTAATGATAAGACTGTGATCTAATGTTATTGATGATCTCAATTCGATATAGTCCTTATATTCCATGTAGCCATAAGGAGGGATTCTATAGGGAAGACACATTAGTTTGAATTAGTGATAAATGGTTAATAAGACATTGAATTTTTATCCATATTAATCCCGTCTAATTACTTAAATTACTTAATGTGGTGTATTCGATCAATCATACTCATATTATTGCTACTGACGACTTCGAGTGATTCACAGTTTAGCCTGTCATTACGATAGCGAGGATAGTACAGTTGAATTGAAGGCCATTAGCTTCTCTGTGGATCTTTATTAGCTCACAATGTTTCGACTAGCATAATTCATTAGATTTGCACTGTTCCATATCGACTTTTCTACAATATATATCTATTTATGGCATTTACTCATAAGTAGAACTTTTGTTGAAATAGGATATCTAATAACATGATGCGCAAATATAGTTGCCCTTAAATCAGACTAATGATGTCTGATATACTATACATCACAGATTATGGTATAATCCTTTTGTCGAAACCTCTGTTAATAACTTGTACTATGTGAAGAGAGCATGTATATTAGTTACATAATACTATGCTAAGAAATCTTATGATTCTTCTTTTTTGTGCTTTAAATTCTTGTTCAGGAATTATATGTCCTGTGCAACAGCATGTTCATTGAATCTCTCCATTGTATTTTGATACTATATCAGAATCTCTCTTAGTGCCTCGTTTTTAGAGTAGTTGATGGAGCCAAAGAGCTGCGACCTTTCCATTCCATAGTGTCCTTCCTTATGAGTTAGTTGGGCATATTGACATTTCCCTTTTACTTCTAAAACTGAGTATATTTTTTCTTGAGAGATTCAATATTGTCTAATAGATATGTCCTATTTTCTGGGTTCTATTAGTTAAATTCTATGATTTTCTTTCAAAAACATATCGGTCTCTTTTTAATCTTGTTACCGATTCTTTTAATACTTTTCACATTGTAGTTCACTCAAGACTTACATAAATTGACGACTGTTCTTGGTCGAGTATGCATGTTTATTTACTTTTAATTTTAACTTCTAGCCAAAGAAAGCGGCGGATCCTCGATAAAAATATACCTGGATGATGCGATTGTTACAGTTTGGGAGCTGCTTTGATAGCGGGTTCCATCGTCACGTGTCGATACCGTTACTGCTGCCCTACGGATGCTCGGTGAAAAAAAAACTACCATAACCGATGGTATGGAGCTCATGGCTAAGCATCGCCAATTCACATCTTATCGTTTACCATGAACACGAGACTTAAACCTGCACCAGCCGGAGGAACTTGCTTCCAAAATTGCGCAGAAGAATTAAAATATCATTCGTTATCAACTCCCAGAGCAAGTGTCCTTATATGTTCGACATGTTAACACCACGACCAATTAGTCGGATAACTGCTATTGATTATGAGAATTAAGCGTCCTCGCCACGGCCATTCAGTCAGTCATCAAATTGCTATTCGCTATTGACCTGCAATAATTGTCCAAAGCAAACCCAGGTTTATCTTCCACTGTTCTTCTTTACAATAAATCGCACCCTCTTCACTCGTAGTAGCTATATAAACAATTGATCACAAAATTTCAAGCTTGCCATGCCCACCAAAGGTGTAACACTTGAATGCCCGCCTCCACCGCGTTGATAACACGTCAAGTCATCCGCTGAGGTTCATCGCTGGATCGTTCAAGTAAATAGCGTGAACTTAGTCGCTTAATCTTCTAACACAATGGGATGGAATATTTACACTCAATGCATGTTACTACTACTAATAAGTGCCAACTCGTGTAACTGAGTGTGATAACTCTTGTCTGTGAAGGAATAGTGTTATTATGAGAGAGTTATGAATTGTTTACAATCTATGTCATTCCTATATTTTAATACTAAAAGCGGTTAACAAATTACTAGTGGCTCAGAAGATTATTCTCTGGTATGAGTTCTTCCCTGTCGCTCTTACAAATTCTCCGCTTTGAGCTAGTCTCAAATACGATCGGACGCTTACATAGAAAGACAATTACGACATAGGCTTTCATCGTTTTCATCGTTCACCTATATTAGTTTGGCGAACTGCGCAAGCTGGTAAATCTCGGATGGTTATATATTCAAGCAAATTGTGCTCGGAGTTCACGTGTTTCTTCTCAACAATTCTTCCTCCTGACTCCCCTGAACGCCACTATATCTATTCCTCCGACCTTTCACACCACCTTAAGCTCTGGTCAAGATAACTTAAATTAACAGATCTCCTAACACTCCCAAATGTGCTCTATCTTCATTGATATTTTAACGAATTGTAAAATTAAAACCGAATCTCTCCACCTGACCTATGCATCTCCGACACTAACTTCTGCATTTATATTCAGAAATGATTGGCGCGATACTAGACTTGAAGAATGGTGAGAATATTATAAGATCGTTGGTAATCTGAGTGCAATTATTAACTCACTTTAATTATATTATACTGGCTCTCTCGGCGTATGTTGATTGTTTGCACTTGATATACCAGGGAATCTAAGGAAGAATGATGTTATTCGAGGATGGCAGTATAGTAGAATATACATTTTATGTGACAACTACAGCACCCCTTCCTTCTATAGTGATATTGTTTAAAATGTAAGTAGAATGTTATGAAGGACAAGATTTGATAGATTATAAACGAATTGCGTTATTTATTCTTTCTGATTTCGTAAAACAGTGATGGTTCAGTTATACGCCTCTCTGAGTGGTAATGTCAGATTTATGCCTATAAGGAATGGAGATCAATCGCGAGCACTACTGGTAAGACGGGCAGGTGATCACTTTCAAATAAATCTACAACCAGACGAGAAAATATATCGTAGGCATGGAAACTAGGGGAGTAACGATGACAGGAGACTTTTTTTGATAAATTTTCTCAGTAGGGGGTTAAAACAGTTCTTTAGCAGGTATCAGGCAAGGGGGCAAGCTGACTGGTGGCCCCTCAAAATTTAAATCGTGTGTATACAGGTATTGGCTTCAAGTTCCGATGGATACCAAACAGACCAATACAGGTCCTTGTGATTCAAGTGTCAGCCCTAGTTACTTTTTTCAGGTCTTACTTTTTGCAAATGTTATCTAATTCCATCCGTTAAGTTCTCGGAACTACCCATCAAGCCAGTTGCATCGACAGTAATTACAAACAAGCCGAACATGATTCGATGAGAAGGCAGGGAATTATTGCGCTTGGAAACGGGAAATCTAACTCCTACTGGTAACAAAACCATATTAGCACCGCGGGGGAGCAGAACAGCAAAGCTGAAGATGATCGCTTCACACATGAAGGAGGTTTACAGAATTACGAAAGGTTAGGAGAAAACCCACACCGACCAACTTAACTGTAACTGATATATCATCCCAAGAAACGAAAACCCTCTAACGTATAAGACCGAAAAAAGAAACAATTTACCCAAACTTTAACTTTACCCGATATAAAGCATATAAAGAAAAAACATCGTAAGAACCGATAAATCCCCTAAACTACTACTAAAACCATGCCCAGAGTATTAAAGTAAACTATATAATATAAAATATAATAATTAAAATATATGATCTAATTAAAATATAAAAATACTAACATGTTATAATAAAAAGAAAAATACTATATAGAAAATACTATAAAAATCCATAAGTTCTCTTTTATCAATATTTAATTATATTTTTATTCAATCTTTATTATAACCTTCTTGTGGGCTTCCCAAATAACACATGAGAATTAAATAAAATAATAAAATTTAAAGATTAAGTATAATTAAAATAATTAGTTAATATATAAAGTATATTAAAATGTACACATATTAGATTAAATATTAATATACTTATATATTAATTAATATATAATCCAATAATATACTTATTCACTCCATACAAAACTCCGTCAGCCAGTAATTACTTTAATGAACTGCCCCACAAAAAAACTAATTCGAAATTGAAAATTCCACTGACTAAAAACACATTATAATAAATATATTGAAAAAAACACCATGTAAGAAAAACTCTTAATCAATTTCAGTAGTAGGACCCTGATAATGTAATAAGAGCGAAATTTGATTACATACAGAATAATATATGATTAAATCATTTTTTAGCATATTAATTTAAATAGTAATATAATATAAAATATACTAAATTATATACAATTATATAAATAATTAAATATATATATAAAAATAAATAATATAAAAACAGAAAAATAATAAAAAATAAAAAATAAATAACTACAAAATATGAAAAAGATAATTCTCCACATTAAGTTAAATCAGTAAAAAGCAAATAATCCTCGATAAGCCAGGGTTTTAAAAGTAGAGCCTGGAATACCTCTGAACCGCCATACTCTTATATTAATTCACAAATCAATCAAATTAGACATACAAAAATACAACAATAAAACCAAGAAGAGTATAATCTTATCATAATACAATCCATAAAATCTAAACGACTAGAATTATCGATATATATAATGAACAGAACATGGGATACACGACCCGCAGTAAATAAATAAACAGAACGAAAATGAATTTAACCTAAGATTGGCAAGAGAGCGCTCTTCATATAGATAAAGACGATAGCTACATACAGAATTAATAAATAACATTAATATAATAATAAAATTAAGCTAAAAGTGAATTCTACAAACACACAAAAAACATGAATGATCATAAACGAACATAATTGTTCTTTGCTTAAGCAACACAATAAAATTCTTAGCCCATCTTAAAGCTACAGCCACGCGATATTAATAAAAAAAGAAGTAATTAAATAAATTTAAAATGAATAAATATTATAATTAAGAAATAGATAAAAATTAAAGAACAAAACAAAAATATTGAAAAAATGTCGCTAAAGTTGGTTATAAAAAAATCCCTATTCAAAAGATACAAAAAAAAAAATAATCATGTTAACCACCAAGTAGAGAGATCTTATATGGAACGAAGCTATCACCATAATGAAAAGACTATTGAAGATGATAAATTAACCTAATGGGACAGAAATGTACTATTTTGATATATAGAAAGCGACATAACCTAGATATCTAAGTACCGAGTAGGAAAAATAAAAAATAGATGATATTCATATAATTAAATAAGGAATGATCACGGGGACAACTGGGATACGGAAAACACGTAAACACATATAACTTTAGAAAAATAATGAGAGGATGAGTGTAAAGGGAAAGCCATAAACCCCAGTTAACAAACGCTGAAGATTTAAGATTATATAATAGCAAAATGTATGTGTAGGTAAAGAGACCCCGCAAGTAGTTAATAACGCAAATGATGGTAGGCTAAAAGTCATAAAGAAATGAGTGTGGCTTACTAACATCAGCCCAGATTTAAGTCCCCATAGATCTATATAAATGATAAACCACTGTTAGTGGGGAAATGATAAGGAAGGAACGGGAAAGATTAAAGGTGCACAAGTTAATAAAATCAAAAAAGGCCTAAAACCTTCCCCGTAATAGTATAATAAATGAATATAAGAAATATTAATAGATTATTTTTATAATAAAATATAAATTAACAATGAGAAATATTCTGACTGGTGAAAAGATTATATAAATATATGTAAAATATATTATTATTTTCTTAACGATAAAGTAGAGTAAATAAATAATCTTACATTTATATAATATATAATATTAAATTAAATAAAATACATATAAATAATATTGGTGGTAATAACATAGTACAAGAAAGAGAGGATCAATAAGAAGAAATACAAAAGATACTTGAATATAAACCTAAAAAATAGATCTGTACAGAACTATAACAACAAGAATTTACCAGAAAAAACAAGACTAAGATAATTAAAAGAAATAATAAAGAATAAAACTTAAAAGTATAAAATAATTACTAAAGTAATTAATACATTAAGTAATAATTAAACTATAAATATAAAATAAAGACAAAAATAATATTGGAAACAATAAATCAAAAATCCATTATAAAAAATATTATATATTTAGAATTAAGCAAAGCTTAAATATATAAGGTATGATGATGATATAATAAAATACATTACACCAATCACCTATGAAAAAACACTAAGACTAAGACTGATACGTATAGGTAGCTAAACTAGATATTTTAGTGAACAGTTAATAAAAATTATAAGTAAAGATTATATTTCATACTGATAAGATTAATGATTACGTATATAACAATATTAATTAATGGTGAATTATTATAAATGTTTTAATATATAAGTAATTATATATAATAAAATAGATATACATAAACTAAAAGTAATATATAGTGAATATATATTTAAAATATAATATATATATATGATATTTACGTATATTAGATATATAGCTAAAATACAAAAAAAACTCATCAAGTCTCGAAGGTATAAACTATAATAATATAAAGACTATAGTAATGAATATATTATAGTAATCCTAATTAATAGTTAGATAATATATAGATATAAGATTGGACTACATAAGATTAATAAATAAACCATATGAACATCAATAACCTACTAAAGAATAATACAATTAGGGCATCATACCGTGAAAGGAGTACGCCCAGATAGGCGGTGGATTGGAAGTACTATCATAACAACTGGAAGTTAAAAGAAAGAGTTAGTGGGAGAACCCACACTGAACCATCAAAGGAAACATGAAATTAGGGGCACCCACACAGTCTTCACCGTATGGAAGAAGACCTGGTGGTATCCCCAGCTGTTCGACCCCCGCTATTCGAGCCCCCGAGGTATTTACCCCCTCCTCCATATTATTACTTTCGAGTTAAGTAAAAATTTAAATATAACATACTCTAGAGCATCACAACTCAGATGATTTACAACGTGAATGATCGAGAAAACAACTCCACGCCTAGTGAGATTAGACGCCTCGTTGTCGGTATTTTTAAATTCTCTAGTCAATTTGGGTCGAGTCCCCTTTGGGTGTGTGACAAAGCCCCAACCTCAATTACTTTCGCCTCCACCAAAGAAGACCCGCCACTAACTCTGTACCTGGGTTATGCACACTTATTCGTATCGTAGCCTCTGGCCCAATATCTCACTTTTTCCTTCTCTTTTTTAAAATCACACTGTTCCATATCACACTGGACTCAATCCACTAGATTCCCCTTTGACCTCTTCCAGCCTGAGTCAGATGTTACTTAAGACCCAAGGGCACCAACTCACCCCTACTTATATTAAATATGCATACGAACATAAATCCTTATCTAGATTTTCCAAGTAGGTAGCCCACACACCCTTAAATTTATATCTCTCCATTTTACTCTCAATTTGACCCTTTCTTCCACACACAAACATCGCCCTTAACTTGCCGGATCTTTATCCGGTCATTTATATTTAATCCCAGAGTTTTCTTTTCTCACACCTAACACTCACTCCTTTTTACATATTTATATAGGACCTATCAACACCATATTGTACCTATAAGAATCCTATACTTAAAATATATACATTCTGAGATTATGTTCAGAGGACCAAGTTTCATGTGGCGCCATGATAAACACACCACCGAAAAACTTAACGATCATGGGGGTAAGAAACATATGCCTACTTCATGCATCATCACTGCCACTAACTCAAAAGGACGTTAAATTTCAAACATCACAGCCATAAGACACATAATAGGAATATTAAGTCTGTTGATGCAAACCCGATTAACCACACATCTAAATTTTAATCCTAACCATTTCAAACTTGCCTTGACGACTACAATTTCTAGGGCAACTATATTTGTGTATTTTCTACCTGTATCATACCACTATACAACACCTCCTTCTAATTCTTTAGAAAAATTCA